>PYDT01002583.1:0-129458 GCA_004837865.1 Musa balbisiana | reverse complement strand
AAGTAAGCTAGTGACTCATCCAGTCCAAGGGGAATGAACTATTCTATAATGAACTATTCTATAATGAACTATTCTATAATGAACTATTCTATAATGAACTATTCTATAATGAACTATTCTATAATGAACTATTCTATATTCATCAAAGATCTAATGAACTATTCTATATTCATCAAAGATCTAATGAACTATTCTATAATGAACTATTCTATAATGAACTATTCTATAATGAACTATTCTATAATGAACTATTCTATAATGAACTATTCTATAATGAACTATTCTATAATGAACTATTCTATAATGAACTATTCTATAATGAACTATTCTATAATGAACTATTCTATAATGAACTATTCTATAATGAACTATTCTATAATGAACTATTCTATAATGAACTATTCTATAATGAACTATTCTATAATGAACTATTCTATAATGAACTATTCTATAATGAACTATTCTATAATGAACTATTCTATAATGAACTATTCTATAATGAACTATTCTATAATGAACTATTCTATAATGAACTATTCTATAATGAACTATTCTATAATGAACTATTCTATAATGAACTATTCTATAATGAACTATTCTATAATGAACTATTCTATAATGAACTATTCTATAATGAACTATTCTATAATGAACTATTCTATAATGAACTATTCTATAATGAACTATTCTATAATGAACTATTCTATAATGAACTATTCTATAATGAACTATTCTATAATGAACTATTCTATAATGAACTATTCTATAATGAACTATTCTATAATGAACTATTCTATAATGAACTATTCTATAATGAACTATTCTATAATGAACTATTCTATAATGAACTATTCTATAATGAACTATTCTATAATGAACTATTCTATAATGAACTATTCTATAATGAACTATTCTATAATGAACTATTCTATAATGAACTATTCTATAATGAACTATTCTATAATGAACTATTCTATAATGAACTATTCTATAATGAACTATTCTATAATGAACTATTCTATAATGAACTATTCTATAATGAACTATTCTATAATGAACTATTCTATAATGAACTATTCTATAATGAACTATTCTATAATGAACTATTCTATAATGAACTATTCTATAATGAACTATTCTATAATGAACTATTCTATAATGAACTATTCTATAATGAACTATTCTATAATGAACTATTCTATAATGAACTATTCTATAATGAACTATTCTATAATGAACTATTCTATAATGAACTATTCTATAATGAACTATTCTATAATGAACTATTCTATAATGAACTATTCTATAATGAACTATTCTATAATGAACTATTCTATAATGAACTATTCTATAATGAACTATTCTATAATGAACTATTCTATAATGAACTATTCTATAATGAACTATTCTATAATGAACTATTCTATAATGAACTATTCTATAATGAACTATTCTATAATGAACTATTCTATAATGAACTATTCTATAATGAACTATTCTATAATGAACTATTCTATAATGAACTATTCTATAATGAACTATTCTATAATGAACTATTCTATAATGAACTATTCTATAATGAACTATTCTATAATGAACTATTCTATAATGAACTATTCTATAATGAACTATTCTATAATGAACTATTCTATAATGAACTATTCTATAATGAACTATTCTATAATGAACTATTCTATAATGAACTATTCTATAATGAACTATTCTATAATGAACTATTCTATAATGAACTATTCTATAATGAACTATTCTATAATGAACTATTCTATAATGAACTATTCTATAATGAACTATTCTATAATGAACTATTCTATAATGAACTATTCTATAATGAACTATTCTATAATGAACTATTCTATAATGAACTATTCTATAATGAACTATTCTATAATGAACTATTCTATAATGAACTATTCTATAATGAACTATTCTATAATGAACTATTCTATAATGAACTATTCTATAATGAACTATTCTATAATGCACCCTTATTTCTTTGGCGCTTGCCTAGATCGGTATCTTACTAGCATTTGTTTGCTTTTCTCTATGTTCACTTCCCTTTTTCCTTTTATTGAGCATAATGAATCGTTGGTATAATTCTTTGCCGAAATAGGTTCCCCTTATCGTACTAATTCCGGTGGCGTGGCGGTTATCGTTCTGATTGGCTTCGACTTCTGAGTCTAGTGGCCTCGTTGCTTTGTAGGCGATACCGGATGGTTGGTATCTCACCGCATAAGTTTCAGGGATGTCTACGTTCATTAGTGCTTGACCGAGGATGTCTGTGCGAGTATTGAGTCTTTATCGGCTAAAAAGTAAAGTCAAGTAAAGTAAACCGTTCCTATACCTTACCTTATTGCGCTGTGTGCTCTTGGCCTTATAGCTTCTTGTTAGCAAGCGCAGGGCGGGATAGAGCTCATAAAAGAAAGGCTACGGGCAGAGAAGTCAAGACGAGACAAGGAAGCAAACAAAGGAGAAAAGAGAGATCAGAATAGAGGCAATTAAGGCTAAGGGTGGGCCTCACTCAGTATACAACGCCGGAAGCAGGGCATTCCACCGATTCTACTTAGGGAGAAGGGATTTCCCCGCTAGTTGTGGAAGAGCGTTTTTCCGTTCGCGTTAGAGTTATCACTCGGAGCCCCACTCTGTCAACAAAACAAGCCCATAGTCAATAGGTTAGTAACAGTGTTCGGTATCGGCAGAGAAAGTCGGGAAGGACAGTGACACAATAGCTCTAACATAATAAAGCAGTAGAGAGGAGAGGGAGCAATGAAGTAAGTCTCAAGAATCTGCTTTTGAACCATTCGATTCGCCCCTACCCTCTGGATGGTTTCATAGCTTCTTCTGTCAGGTCAGGAGTGAACGGAGGAAAAGTGGTTTCAATCTCGATTTCTCCTAGAGTCTAACTAACTAGAATCCAGGATCAATCTCCAAGAGGTTGGATTCTGAAGTAGCGGATTCTTATAGTGATCAGTAGCCCTCTCGTTCTTCCCATATGGAGCTTCTTTCTTCTCTTACAGCAACTACAGGTTTTGACTTAGCTTTCAATAGGCTTCCTTTTCCTTGAGTCATGCTACTTTTAGGCATCTCTTATTTATATGAACCTCCGAAGCAGAAGATGGATATAGGACTGTTTCATTTGTTTAGCGGCGAGTCTCCGGGTCTCCCCGAGGTAGGGTAAGCCTTGCGTCATTCAGGTCTCGTTGATTTAGTTCTTCTCAGTGGTTTCGTATAAATAAGAGGCATTGTGCGTTCTGAATGAGAAAGGTCAGGGCAGGCGCGTAATGAAAGAACGAGTAGGATATCCGCTCTATAGTGTAGCTGGCTTTACCAGATGTGTTTCCTGCTCGGGGGTGCGCCCCATTCAACCCGGGGAAAGGAAAGAAAGCAATGGAAGTAACGTAGCAGCTGTCCTGAAGTCAGTGAGCTGAGAAAGAGTGAAAGGCTCATATCTCTTCCCTCTTCAGTCAATGCTTTGGCCTTCGTCTCTTTTTCCTTTTTGATGACCTGTTTGTGATTTACGCGCGGGTGCTATGCCTTAACCCTATTTGAGAAAAAGACATTCCAGAGCCATAGCCATTCAGTGTAAGCTACAAAAAAGGTAGTTATGTGCGTCTCAATAGCCTACTGACCTTCAAGCTATACCCCAGTGGGGAAAAGCCCACTCCGTCCGTAAGACAAACGTTAGGAGGCTGACTTGACCAGTAAGCTAGTCAAGTTTTTAGTAAAAGCAACCTCTCGCGCTGGGTCACCCCTCCTTTCTTAGTAGCCCACAACCCATGATATGGTATATGGTCGGTCTCCTGCGTTGGCACATTCTCCACATTCAAGGGAATCCCTAATTTCACATAACCTTTTTTGGGACTTACTGACTTTGCTTTGGAAGCAGCCCTTTTCTCGGCTAGCCATTTTAGGTATTTGAAAAACATGGCGGCTTAGACTACCCATAGGAATCAGAAGTAAGCAAGCTATTATAGGCGGGAGAGAGGGATCCTCCAAAAGTCCGCTCTTATAGGCGGGAGAGAGGGATCCTCCAAAAGTCCGCTCTTATAGGCGGGAGAGAGGGATCCTCCAAAAGTCCGCTCTTATAGGCGGGAGAGAGGGATCCTCCAAAAGTCCGCTCTTATAGGCGGGAGAGAGGGATCCTCCAAAAGTCCGCTCTTATAGGCGGGAGAGAGGGATCCTCCAAAAGTCCGCTCTTATAGGCGGGAGAGAGGGATCCTCCAAAAGTCCGCTCTTATAGGCGGGAGAGAGGGATCCTCCAAAAGTCCGCTCTTATAGGCGGGAGAGAGGGATCCTCCAAAAGTCCGCTCTTATAGGCGGGAGAGAGGGATCCTCCAAAAGTCCGCTCTTATAGGCGGGAGAGAGGGATCCTCCAAAAGTCCGCTCTTATAGGCGGGAGAGAGGGATCCTCCAAAAGTCCGCTCTTATAGGCGGGAGAGAGGGATCCTCCAAAAGTCCGCTCTTATAGGCGGGAGAGAGGGATCCTCCAAAAGTCCGCTCTTATAGGCGGGAGAGAGGGATCCTCCAAAAGTCCGCTCTTATAGGCGGGAGAGAGGGATCCTCCAAAAGTCCGCTCTTATAGGCGGGAGAGAGGGATCCTCCAAAAGTCCGCTCTTATAGGCGGGAGAGAGGGATCCTCCAAAAGTCCGCTCTTATAGGCGGGAGAGAGGGATCCTCCAAAAGTCCGCTCTTATAGGCGGGAGAGAGGGATCCTCCAAAAGTCCGCTCTTATAGGCGGGAGAGAGGGATCCTCCAAAAGTCCGCTCTTATAGGCGGGAGAGAGGGATCCTCCAAAAGTCCGCTCTTATAGGCGGGAGAGAGGGATCCTCCAAAAGTCCGCTCTTATAGGCGGGAGAGAGGGATCCTCCAAAAGTCCGCTCTTATAGGCGGGAGAGAGGGATCCTCCAAAAGTCCGCTCTTATAGGCGGGAGAGAGGGATCCTCCAAAAGTCCGCTCTTATAGGCGGGAGAGAGGGATCCTCCAAAAGTCCGCTCTTATAGGCGGGAGAGAGGGATCCTCCAAAAGTCCGCTCTTATAGGCGGGAGAGAGGGATCCTCCAAAAGTCCGCTCTTATAGGCGGGAGAGAGGGATCCTCCAAAAGTCCGCTCTTATAGGCGGGAGAGAGGGATCCTCCAAAAGTCCGCTCTTATAGGCGGGAGAGAGGGATCCTCCAAAAGTCCGCTCTTATAGGCGGGAGAGAGGGATCCTCCAAAAGTCCGCTCTTATAGGCGGGAGAGAGGGATCCTCCAAAAGTCCGCTCTTATAGGCGGGAGAGAGGGATCCTCCAAAAGTCCGCTCTTATAGGCGGGAGAGAGGGATCCTCCAAAAGTCCGCTCTTATAGGCGGGAGAGAGGGATCCTCCAAAAGTCCGCTCTTATAGGCGGGAGAGAGGGATCCTCCAAAAGTCCGCTCTTATAGGCGGGAGAGAGGGATCCTCCAAAAGTCCGCTCTTATAGGCGGGAGAGAGGGATCCTCCAAAAGTCCGCTCTTATAGGCGGGAGAGAGGGATCCTCCAAAAGTCCGCTCTTATAGGCGGGAGAGAGGGATCCTCCAAAAGTCCGCTCTTATAGGCGGGAGAGAGGGATCCTCCAAAAGTCCGCTCTTATAGGCGGGAGAGAGGGAACCCAACTCTCTGGGAAAAGCATAATATAGGATGTAAGAACAGGTTGTTCCAAAGGATTTCCATATTCTATAAGGAACAGTGCTCTATTTCTCTTAAGCAATAAAGTGCTACATTTCTCTTCCAACCAAAATGCTCAAATCTGAAGGGGACAGAACCACGCCTTATGACGAAAGGGGATAGTGAAACCTAGAACGATACCACTCCGAGAATGAGACAGCCTGGAAAGAAGGCTGGCAAGAGTGATACCTCTGAGATATTTCCCTACTGGACTCCAATCCTCGAAACGGACTTCCGAGACTATCTTATAGACTAGCTTTACCTTTCACAGGCTTCCCTCTCTATTTGAGTGTTTCTTATTTGTGCATTCCTTATGGCTTCCTTTTGAAGGGAGTTGTTTAGAGTTCCTGGCTAGTAACCCATTTCTTGTTGTAAGGATGGGGGGGTCAGAGAAGATCTCTTTGGCTGCTATACATGTAGTAGCATCCGGGCTTGTATAGCCTTGGTCTAATTCCTACAGCATCTGGGCTTGTATAGCCTTGGTCTAATTCCTACAGCATCTGGGCTTGTATAGCCTTGGTCTAATTCCTACAGCATCTGGGCTTGTATAGCCTTGGTCTAATTCCTACAGCATCTGGGCTTGTATAGCCTTGGTCTAATTCCTACAGCATCTGGGCTTGTATAGCCTTGGTCTAATTCCTACAGCATCTGGGCTTGTATAGCCTTGGTCTAATTCCTACAGCATCTGGGCTTGTATAGCCTTGGTCTAATTCCTACAGCATCTGGGCTTGTATAGCCTTGGTCTAATTCCTACAGCATCTGGGCTTGTATAGCCTTGGTCTAATTCCTACAGCATCTGGGCTTGTATAGCCTTGGTCTAATTCCTACAGCATCTGGGCTTGTATAGCCTTGGTCTAATTCCTACAGCATCTGGGCTTGTATAGCCTTGGTCTAATTCCTACAGCATCTGGGCTTGTATAGCCTTGGTCTAATTCCTACAGCATCTGGGCTTGTATAGCCTTGGTCTAATTCCTACAGCATCTGGGCTTGTATAGCCTTGGTCTAATTCCTACAGCATCTGGGCTTGTATAGCCTTGGTCTAATTCCTACAGCATCTGGGCTTGTATAGCCTTGGTCTAATTCCTACAGCATCTGGGCTTGTATAGCCTTGGTCTAATTCCTACAGCATCTGGGCTTGTATAGCCTTGGTCTAATTCCTACAGCATCTGGGCTTGTATAGCCTTGGTCTAATTCCTACAGCATCTGGGCTTGTATAGCCTTGGTCTAATTCCTACAGCATCTGGGCTTGTATAGCCTTGGTCTAATTCCTACAGCATCTGGGCTTGTATAGCCTTGGTCTAATTCCTACAGCATCTGGGCTTGTATAGCCTTGGTCTAATTCCTACAGCATCTGGGCTTGTATAGCCTTGGTCTAATTCCTACAGCATCTGGGCTTGTATAGCCTTGGTCTAATTCCTACAGCATCTGGGCTTGTATAGCCTTGGTCTAATTCCTACAGCATCTGGGCTTGTATAGCCTTGGTCTAATTCCTACAGCATCTGGGCTTGTATAGCCTTGGTCTAATTCCTACAGCATCTGGGCTTGTATAGCCTTGGTCTAATTCCTACAGCATCTGGGCTTGTATAGCCTTGGTCTAATTCCTACAGCATCTGGGCTTGTATAGCCTTGGTCTAATTCCTACAGCATCTGGGCTTGTATAGCCTTGGTCTAATTCCTACAGCATCTGGGCTTGTATAGCCTTGGTCTAATTCCTACAGCATCTGGGCTTGTATAGCCTTGGTCTAATTCCTACAGCATCTGGGCTTGTATAGCCTTGGTCTAATTCCTACAGCATCTGGGCTTGTATAGCCTTGGTCTAATTCCTACAGCATCTGGGCTTGTATAGCCTTGGTCTAATTCCTACAGCATCTGGGCTTGTATAGCCTTGGTCTAATTCCTACAGCATCTGGGCTTGTATAGCCTTGGTCTAATTCCTACAGCATCTGGGCTTGTATAGCCTTGGTCTAATTCCTACAGCATCTGGGCTTGTATAGCCTTGGTCTAATTCCTACAGCATCTGGGCTTGTATAGCCTTGGTCTAATTCCTACAGCATCTGGGCTTGTATAGCCTTGGTCTAATTCCTACAGCATCTGGGCTTGTATAGCCTTGGTCTAATTCCTACAGCATCTGGGCTTGTATAGTGAGTTCAAGAGAATCAGAGGTGAAGTGGTAAAGTCTCAAGTAAGTAGCGCAAGGAAGCAGCAATGACATGATGTTCTTGTTTTGTCATTAAGTAGAAGCCGAGAATACGAAGTCCCAACTCCATAAACGGAAATGCTGTAAGTAAGTAAGTAAGTAAGTAAGTAAGTAAGTAAGTAAGTAAGTAAGTAAGTAAGTAAGTAAGTAAGTAAGTAAGTAAGTAAGTAAGTAAGTAAGTAAGTAAGTAAGTAAGTAAGTAAGTAAGTAAGTAAGTAAGTAAGTAAGTAAGTAAGTAAGTAAGTAAGTAAGTAAGTAAGTAAGTAAGTAAGTAAGTAAGTAAGTAAGTAAGTAAGTAAGTAAGTAAGTAAGTAAGTAAGTAAGTAAGTAAGTAAGTAAGTAAGTAAGTAAGTAAGTAAGTAAGTAAGTAAGTAAGTAAGTAAGTAAGTAAGTAAGTAAGTAAGTAAGTAAGTAAGTAAGTAAGTAAGTAAGTAAGTAAGTAAGTAAGTAAGTAAGTAAGTAAGTAAGTAAGTAAGTAAGTAAGTAAGTAAGTAAGTAAGTAAGTAAGTAAGTAAGTAAGTAAGTAAGTAAGTAAGTAAGTAAGTAAGTAAGTAAGTAAGTAAGTAAGTAAGTAAGTAAGTAAGTAAGTAAGTAAGTAAGTAAGTAAGTAAGTAAGTAAGTAAGTAAGTAAGTAAGTAAGTAAGTAAGTAAGTAAGTAAGTAAGTAAGTAAGTAAGTAAGTAAGTAAGTAAGTAAGTAAGTAAGTAAGTAAGTAAGTAAGTAAGTAAGTAAGTAAGTAAGTAAGTAAGTAAGTAAGTAAGTAAGTAAGTAAGTAAGTAAGTAAGTAAGTAAGTAAGTAAGTAAGTAAGTAAGTAAGTAAGTAAGTAAGTAAGTAAGTAAGTAAGTAAGTAAGTAAGTAAGTAAGTAAGTAAGTAAGTAAGTAAGTAAGTAAGTAAGTAAGTAAGTAAGTAAGTAAGTAAGTAAGTAAGTAAGTAAGTAAGTAAGTAAGTAAGTAAGTAAGTAAGTAAGTAAGTAAGTAAGTAAGTAAGTAAGTAAGTAAGTAAGTAAGTAAGTAAGTAAGTAAGTAAGTAAGTAAGTAAGTAAGTAAGTAAGTAAGTAAGTAAGTAAGTAAGTAAGTAAGTAAGTAAGTAAGTAAGTAAGTAAGTAAGTAAGTAAGTAAGTGAATAAGTGTAAGAGTAGATAGAATAAAGATCAGAATGGAGTTAACTACTATAAGATCGGCTTCTTTTACTCTCCACCTTGCTTCTATGATATCACCCTGGCCCGGCATCCTTTCTCTCCCCCTACTCTGTGCTCCCTCAACCCAGACTGCTTCTGTGCAAGTAAAATGACATATTCTAGTGAAAAAAAAGTCATAGCCCATGCCCCCATATAGAAGAACTAAGTAGAAGAGCCCATGCCCATATAGAAGAACTAAGTAATCGATAAGAGCCCGAGTTAGATTAGCTAGTTTACAGAGTTAGATCAGGACCTAGTAAGACCCTGGAGTTTAAGACCAGATTTTGAGTTGAATCCCGAGTTGCCAGAGGAGAGAGAGGCTCGCCCCCCAAGAATAGAGTAACGTTTCCTTCCATCTGCTTGTTTAATCCCGGCCAAGGAACTACTACTAACAGACAAGTCACTACTAGACCAGTAAGACAGTAAGTCAAAGTATGTAAACAAGGAATGTTAGGCTAAAAGCAATAAGTAGTGGAAGGTACCAAAAGTACCAATACGAGAACGAAACCGAGGGAGAGTTATGCTCAATCCAAGAAGCAAGGTCGAGAGTCAGCTGTGCGGTAATGAAAGCAAGGTGCGCCTAACGAGAGCAAGAATCGAACTGCTAAAAGGTAAGGAAGAGAACTCAATCAAGGCTAACAGGATCCTAACTAGCAACAGGGAATCCAAACTAAGATAACGAGCCTGGCACCACTACCTATAAGAATGTACCTACTGCTTCTACTACTTGAACACTTCCTTATAAGCCTGCCTATCCTTTATCTCGCTCTCCCTTTACAAACTTCCATACTTTATCTTTATACGAAAGTCAAGAAATCCACTAATACTGATTAGGCTGAAACAGCTTCTAACAAGGCTCTACTCTACTACCTAGGCAAACTCGGTTTATCCACCGGTCCGGATCCTATCCTTACTGCTCCGCTTTGAGTCTCGAGCTGCTGATCCTTATTCTTACTTTGTTTAGGTATACCTATACTATTCCTATTACTCTAATCAGAGTCACAGAGTCGAACAAGAGCCTTACTCGCCAGTAGACCAACAACTCATCCCGGATTACTTCACAAACCAACCTCGAAACAAGGGTTTACTACAATATCAATAAGAATCGAACAAGGAATAAGTAATTGAGCTATTGCTTCTAAGAACACCCTGACTCTATAAGAAATGAGCTACTGCACCTAAAACTACCCTTTGATCCTGCCTTTGCTTGGTAAAACTAGAGCACTGCCCCTAATGACTGAAACAAGAAATTGCACCAATATGTATTTCTTAATTCGAATATGGATATTTACAACCTCTAGAGCCCGCTCTCTGCTTTAATAATTTATACCACCGGCCGGTAAACTCAACTAGCAAATAAGGTCCTGAAAGCCTAGGAGAACAAGACTGTCGCTACTGATATCAAACCTTGCTTCACTCAACTGGAACCTAGCTTTACTTCCTTTTAGTCTCTCTACGGGCTTTGATTCTTTCGCGACTGATCTAACATCTGTATTTGTCCCTGGCATTCCTATTGGTATAGCTAGTTACCCGCCTATCCTTTCTCTTACTCTTACTTTACCCTCTATCGACCGACCCTCCCACTATAGCTATTCTGGTTATTCGCCTTTCCCTCCTGCCTTGGAGTGTTACTTTCTCGTCTCTGGGCCTGATACCCTGTGAACGAAATCTGAGTCCTTTGCTAATCAGGATGGAATTCCCATTAATAAGACTTCGACTCACTCTTGCTAAGACCCCCGCTGTTGACTTCAAGGCTGCGCCCCTCCCTACTCATTCTGTAGTTCACCCTTACGATCCTGTCTTTGATTCGAACATTCCTGCCTCTTGGCGTTAGTGCCTTACATGCCTTAACTACTGATCTGGGTACTTACTTGCCCTCACCCCTATAGCTCTAAAGCCCATATACAACTTGTTTTCATTTGGATGTTATGAGTTGGAATCCTCTACTTGTTCCCTACATTCCCCACACCTCCGCTACTGGCTAAGCCTCCTACTGCTTTATCTGATTCTTTGTTTACGGAGCTTCATTCTCTATTTAACTACACAGGATCTTGCTCTACTTGCTTTTCACCTAGTACAACAGGCAGCCCTATAAGACATAACCTCTCAAAGGGGGATCGAATCACTGCTTCTAAGACCGAGACATGAGGAAAGGGAATATAACTACTAACTCCTATTCCGCTGTTACTGCTTTTAAGCCGGAAATCGCTGCTAACTAGAATCGAACCACTACGAACAGGACTGGAGCGACTACGGACAAGACTGCTACCGGTGTCAATAAGGCTTTCCCTAATAAATAAAAGAGTGGCACCGAGGCATACAAGACTGAATGCTCTAATAGAAAGCATTTAACCACCGGGGCAACTATCAATACGGAAATTGGAGACACGGGAATCGAACCCAGACTAATGAAGGTGCTTCAAGCCTACTGATAACGCCTATTACTATGGACTTTGGTAGCTACGGATTCGGGCAATGCTACCGCTTACCGGCTGGCTAAAGGGAGGATCAGAGAAAAGAACGGATTGCCATCTATGGTACAGGTATTCAATAGCGCAACATCTTATTGATGAATAGTGGTTGGGTTAGTCATATGGCCCTTCTTCCTCGAGTTCTGGAGTTAGTTGTGAATGGAGCTCATCTCGATCTATGTCCATTATTCTTTTCTAGTGGAGTCAAAAGAAAGCCATTCATTGTTAGACTTATTGTAATGAATTCTCTATCTAATAAGTCAGGCTTGGGTATTTCTTATTGCAAGTTTGTTATCGGCTTGAATTCCCCTTGATAATTGTAGAAGTACTGATTTCCTATAGACGACTTATGTAAACGGGAGTGAAAGGTTGGAATCTGCTAATCAATATCAGAGAATAGGGGCCCTATTATAGTATAGTAGCGAATCAGGAATAGGTCATCCGGAAACTGGAAAGTCTCCCATTACTCCTAAATATGTTTTTATGTCGGGAAAGGGCTCTTGTCTCTCCTGTCGCATCTGTGTAAACTGTCAAACTGTCCGTTGCTTCCTTCTAGAGTGCTGGAACTATCACATCAGTCGGCATTACTTATTATCTGGTGCTTGACTTTGCTTCTTTGAAGAGAGGAATAGTAGCATTTGTAAGGTTCAGCAAAGAAGTAGGCGCTGTAGATCCCTCCTCTGTAAAAGCAAACCATTTCTATATCTCTTCCGTACGTCTCTTACTGTGTGTTAAAGGTACTGTGTGCCTCAATGTTGTTCTCTAACTCTCTATTCCTTCCCCTCAATGTTGTTCTCTAACTCTCTATTCCTTCCCCATTATGTTTTCTCTAACTCTCTATTCCTTCCCATTATGTTCTCTTACTGTGTGTTAAAGGGTGTGCCTCAATGTTGTTCTCTAACTCTTATCTATTCCTTACCGGGCCTTTGAACTCGCTCAGGTAAAGTAAAGGTATAGGCTGGGGAGTAAGCGTCATTGGTCAAGCATCTGTTGCAGGCAGTAGTAAGCTCACCTTCCTGTCTTAAGCAAATGGGCCTTTAGCAATCAAGTTCTAAGGAATGGAAAGGAAACAACCTGATATCCTAAAATGAAAAGAGAGCTAGACACTAATATAGAAAGAAGTAAACAAACAGCATTGAAGAAAAGAGAGAGCGTTACACACGCACATAGAATCAAGAGTAAACAAACAGCATCGCTTAAAGAGACTGATTGTCCGTCCTGTCCTGCCTTGCCCGCATTGCTTAAAGAGACTGATTGTCAAGCCTTGCTTTCTTTAAAAAGATATGTAGTGTGGATCCATCTTCTATTCTAAGTATAGTAACAACACATCTTACTGCTTAGGTACCGTACCAACACAAGGTACATATGAAAGCTGCTTAGGTACAGATTCAAGAAAAACTCCGCGAATAAACAAACAGCTTAGAGCTTACTCTTCATTATGGCTGAGTTACCGAAAAGAGTGATTAGTCAATAGTATGGGGTGCCTCTTTCCGATGGTCCAGTATAGGGCGGGAAAGAATTCAAGATACTTACAATATTTGGATATTACTTACTTGACTCTCAGCTCAGGTCTATGCTAAGAAGGTCTGGTCTATCAGCTCAGGTCGTCTATGGTAAGAAGGCTCAAAAGCATTTGAACATCAACAAGAAATAAGGAATTAGAGAATACAGAATGAAACTCTAAAGTAAGAAACTCGAAAGTCAGAATTCCGCTATCAAGTAAGAAAGTAGGAAGTCATCAATCAATCCAGAAATCCAGTATAGGTTGGGAAAGCCGAAAGATGAAGTTAAAGCCTGAACCGATACGAGTTGTGGTCGACCAGTTATACTTCACTCCATTCTTTCTATACTCCGCACTCTCATCTCAAGATTCCATTCAAGTTTTCGGGGAGAGCAAGGTAAAGGTGGGTAAGTCATTTGTCATAAGAGGAGGAGAACAGCATACTCGGTTTATAGTCAACACCGAGAAAGAAGCTAAGTATTCGCCCTCTAGCTCTCTCTGCTCTTGGCGAACGAGTGCCCAGCCCACTACAAGGTTAGGCTCCAAGTTCGGGGTATAAATCAACCAGTTCTTAAATCGAAGTGCCGTTTGTGAATGAAAACACGTGTATAGATGTCAAAAAACACCATTACTTAAGTGAAGCGTAAGGCAGGAAATAATCTTGAATCAACGTCTTCCTCCGCAAGTGGTTCTGTTATAGTGGAATCAGATAAAGAAGCTGGGCGGTCATAGAGATAAGTTCTGGGCTCTAAGTAAGTTCACAGAGCGGTATCTTCTCTAGCTTTTGTAGAGTTTCTTTGGCTTGCACCTTACGCCCGGCCAGTTACAGTTCTCAAGTATTGTTATGAGAGGTCGGCTTTGATGCGAGGTAAAGTAGTTGTTTCATTCTTACAATTGAGCACCCGGCTTCAGATCTCACCTTAGCACCTGACCCGAAGTCAACACCTCTTTCTTCTTCTCCCTTGCCCACCTAAACTATGGCTCTGTGAACTCTTTTTCCTATACCTATGTCAACGAATACGGATTCCACTGGCAAGGAAGCACTAACGGAGTTCAAAGATACTATTCAAGGGCAGAGACATAATATCTTCCTTCTTTTAGAGTTAGAGGAGCCTCATTCAGGTATAACTGGTCTCAAAGAAATAGAGTTAGATTAGCCTCATGAAGTTAGCAGAGAGGCTAAAGGGAAAGTTGTGGAATGAGGGGAAGGTTTTTGTCGACAAGAGAATAAGAATCCGTTTAAAAAGAAGGAGAAGCTGTTCTCACAAGTAAGCTGTTAGAGCTGTTGAAAGAGATGGATCAGACTCCGTTTGCGGTTAGCTTTGTTGCTGACGCCATGAACACAGCACTCGGATCCGGATCCTTATGAGGTTCAGTCGAACCCTTTGTCAAGTAAGAGCCTAATTTGGATAAGGTAAGGCCCTAAGAAATAATTGCTAGCGCACTAAGTAGAAATCCATACTAAGGGAGTTGGGGCTAGACAGCTTTCTAACTGCTACTAACACCGGTGAACATCTGTCTTTTGACCCCCCTTGTGAAATCTGATATAGAAGTAGTTTCAAGAGCTGGTTTGGAAGCAGTACTTTAGGATAGTAACGGTGTGAAGTCAACTCTCTTCTCTACCTTAGCAGGTGCGAGTGTTGGAACGGTAATTGGCCTCTCTTCTCTCAAAACAAAGAATGCATTTGATCTTATCTATCATTACAGGGGTGAGTCACGTGGGAAAGTTGCGAAGGTTGTCAGTTGGGAAGAAATCTAGGTTTGGTTGCGAGTAAGTTATATCCTAGAAAGCTGGGTTCATGGGAGAATGGCCTATTCCTGTTTCCAGAGGAGGTGCACCAATGAGGAATGAGCCTAGGGGGTGTGATAGACATCTAGTATATAGTTGCGTAGTTCTTGCCCTGTTCTTGTTCTTGTTCGAGTGGAAAGGTCAGTGGTTTTTCTCTTTTCTTATTAAAATACTTAATATCATCCATCGAGAAAAGTATGTAAACTACCCGAGCCTAACCTAGAGAGTTGTCCAGATCCATAAGTCACTTTCGAGGAAGAGGCCTCTCTACTTCTACTAATAAGAATTCAACAAGTCAGTATAATCATTCCACTAATCATTCCACTACTAACACTCATCATTCCACTAATCATTCCACTAATCATTCCACTAATCATTCCACTAATCATTCCACTAATCATTCCACTAATCATTCCACTAATCATTCCACTAATCATTCCACTAATCATTCCACTAATCATTCCACTAATCATTCCACTAATCATTCCACTAATCATTCCACTAATCATTCCACTAATCATTCCACTAATCATTCCACTAATCATTCCACTAATCATTCCACTAATCATTCCACTAATCATTCCACTAATCATTCCACTAATCATTCCACTAATCATTCCACTAATCATTCCACTAATCATTCCACTAATCATTCCACTAATCATTCCACTAATCATTCCACTAATCATTCCACTAATCATTCCACTAATCATTCCACTAATCATTCCACTAATCATTCCACTAATCATTCCACTAATCATTCCACTAATCATTCCACTAATCATTCCACTAATCATTCCACTAATCATTCCACTAATCATTCCACTAATCATTCCACTAATCATTCCACTAATCATTCCACTAATCATTCCACTAATCATTCCACTAATCATTCCACTAATCATTCCACTAATCATTCCACTAATCATTCCACTAATCATTCCACTAATCATTCCACTAATCATTCCACTAATCATTCCACTAATCATTCCACTAATCATTCCACTAATCATTCCACTAATCATTCCACTAATCATTCCACTAATCATTCCACTAATCATTCCACTAATCATTCCACTAATCATTCCACTAATCATTCCACTAATCATTCCACTAATCATTCCACTAATCATTCCACTAATCATTCCACTAATCATTCCACTAATCATTCCACTAATCATTCCACTAATCATTCCACTAATCATTCCACTAATCATTCCACTAATCATTCCACTAATCATTCCACTAATCATTCCACTAATCATTCCACTAATCATTCCACTAATCATTCCACTAATCATTCCACTAATCATTCCACTAATCATTCCACTAATCATTCCACTAATCATTCCACTAATCATTCCACTAATCATTCCACTAATCATTCCACTAATCATTCCACTAATCATTCCACTAATCATTCCACTAATCATTCCACTAATCATTCCACTAATCATTCCACTAATCATTCCACTAATCATTCCACTAATCATTCCACTAATCATTCCACTAATCATTCCACTAATCATTCCACTAATCATTCCACTAATCATTCCACTAATCATTCCACTAATCATTCCACTAATCATTCCACTAATCATTCCACTAATCATTCCACTAATCATTCCACTAATCATTCCACTAATCATTCCACTAATCATTCCACTAATCATTCCACTAATCATTCCACTAATCATTCCACTAATCATTCCACTAATCATTCCACTAATCATTCACAGGGGTGAGTCAGTGGACAAGTGCGAAGGTTGGTCAGTTGGGAAGAAATCTAGGTTTGGTTGCGAGTAAGTTATATCCTAGAAAGCTGGGTTCATGAGTTTCTTTGGCTTGCACCTTACGCCCGGCCAGTTACAGTTCTCAAGTATTGTTATGAGAGGTCGGCTTTGATGCGAGGTAAAGTAGTTGTTTCATTCTTACAATTGAGCACCCGGCTTCAGATCTCACCTTAGCACCTGACCCGAAGTCAACACCTCTTTCTTCTTCTCCCTTGCCCACCTAAACTATGGCTCTGTGAACTCTTTTTCCTATACCTATGTCAACGAATACGGATTCCACTGGCAAGGAAGCACTAACGGAGTTCAAAGATACTATTCAAGGGCAGAGACATAATATCTTCCTTCTTTTAGAGTTAGAGGAGCCTCATTCAGGTATAACTGGTCTCAAAGAAATAGAGTTAGATTAGCCTCATGAAGTTAGCAGAGAGGCTAAAGGGAAAGTTGTGGAATGAGGGGAAGGTTTTTGTCGACAAGAGAATAAGAATCCGTTTAAAAAGAAGGAGAAGCTGTTCTCACAAGTAAGCTGTTAGAGCTGTTGAAAGAGATGGATCAGACTCCGTTTGCGGTTAGCTTTGTTGCTGACGCCATGAACACAGCACTCGGATCCGGATCCTTATGAGGTTCAGTCGAACCCTTTGTCAAGTAAGAGCCTAATTTGGATAAGGTAAGGCCCTAAGAAATAATTGCTAGCGCACTAAGTAGAAATCCATACTAAGGGAGTTGGGGCTAGACAGCTTTCTAACTGCTACTAACACCGGTGAACATCTGTCTTTTGACCCCCCTTGTGAAATCTGATATAGAAGTAGTTTCAAGAGCTGGTTTGGAAGCAGTACTTTAGGATAGTAACGGTGTGAAGTCAACTCTCTTCTCTACCTTAGCAGGTGCGAGTGTTGGAACGGTAATTGGCCTCTCTTCTCTCAAAACAAAGAATGCATTTGATCTTATCTATCATTACAGGGGTGAGTCACGTGGGAAAGTTGCGAAGGTTGTCAGTTGGGAAGAAATCTAGGTTTGGTTGCGAGTAAGTTATATCCTAGAAAGCTGGGTTCATGGGAGAATGGCCTATTCCTGTTTCCAGAGGAGGTGCACCAATGAGGAATGAGCCTAGGGGGTGTGATAGACATCTAGTATATAGTTGCGTAGTTCTTGCCCTGTTCTTGTTCTTGTTCGAGTGGAAAGGTCAGTGGTTTTTCTCTTTTCTTATTAAAATACTTAATATCATCCATCGAGAAAAGTATGTAAACTACCCGAGCCTAACCTAGAGAGTTGTCCAGATCCATAAGTCACTTTCGAGGAAGAGGCCTCTCTACTTCTACTAATAAGAATTCAACAAGTCAGTATAATCATTCCACTAATCATTCCACTACTAACACTCATCATTCCACTACTCATAATAATTCCTCTCTAAAGTAAGTATCCGCAGAAGCCACAGGTAGATCAGCAGAATCACTAGACGTTACTCGCCCTCAAAGAGACTCAGGGGATTTCACTGCTACTGGGTAAGGTTTAGAAAGCTGCTTGTTTCATTCCAGTTAGCGAGCCGGAGCACTCGGTAGGCAAACTGATTTAAGTCAGAAAACCATAAGGTTGTCCAAAGCCAGCAGAGGAGTTAGATTAGCCTGAGGAGTATCATAAGAAAGAAATCAAGTAACGGCAGAAGAAAGATCTGTAGATAAGAGCAGAAGCTATAGTAGAGTTGAGTCTGGAATACCCCAACACAGGACTTGGCGACGAGTCAGCTGCTATAAGGTATAGATTAGTAGTCGATACAGAGCCAATGATTCTTACCTCAGTTAGATGAGATGAGAGCCTCATTCAGATATGAGCAATAGAGTAGTTGGCTTGAAGACCGGATTGAGAGTCCCTTTCCGAGATACCCCACAGACTCGGAGACTTCTCCTGCAATACTAGATTCTGAGTTTCCGGCTTTCACACCATCTGCTAATTATAAGGGCAGAGGCAATAGAGGCCCCTATAGTAAGTTGCATCTAACTCCATTTCTTTGAGACCAGAATGAGGCGCCGGCTCCTGTCCTTGTTATCAATCCGCTAGCACAGTTGCAAGAGGAGAGGGAATAGAAGTTACTTAACACCTTAGGAATAGCTCAATTCAATTGAGAAACTACTTCAATGGAATCCGTCTTGTTCCCCCCGCTGGGTAAGATAGCAGAGGGAAGGTAGAATCAGTAACTAACTACACCTAGTCTTAGAGTGGAAGCCAGGCAGTTCGCAGTGAGAGTTGAGTCTCGTGGGTAATTCGCTCTCCTATGAGAAGGGTCTCTCGGGCTAAAGTAAGCAACAATCGGGTCTTAAAGCGCCGGCACAAATATAGCATTTAGTAATTCATTCTTTCTGTCTTTGTTGACAGAGGCGAGGCCCTTATAGTAAGTTTATGGCGCCTAGAAGGAAGCTGTCCGGGGGCACCAGTACTACTTTATTCTCTTCTTTCTTCCCTTAGTTACGGATATCTTATATATAGTTATTAAAGAAGCAAGTCAGAATTCAGGTAGAAAACAGAGGAGCCGAAGGAAGTTAGTAAGAATTGAACGTCAGTATTCACAGAATGAGAATGAGACCCATGAGTCAAAGCCTGTAGCTCAGTAGTCTAAGTCTGTTAGTAAGTAGTAAGCCCACCGATTCACAAAACCCCGGCAAAAAAGGTAGCGATGGGATTTCCCCTCCTAAGGGACCTGATCGATCTTCTTTTTTTCCGTTTTCCCGTGCAACAACGCTGCCGCGTCACATCCTGTTCCTTGGCTCGTAGCCAAGGAGGAGCTCCCAAAAGCAGGACTTGGTAACAACTCGTTATCCCTATTATTGTTGCTACCGCGCAGCGGACTTGCGCCGTTGCTTGGTCGTCACATTAGTAGTGACTTGGCCCCTTAATAGACCGATCCAAAGTCATGAATTTGGGACGAAACCCGGGCAACAACGCTGCCGCGTAACATTAGTAGTTACTTGGCTGAACGCAAATGGTGGAGTCGCTTGTACCTTTGACTACTGAGCGACAGGTTTACTCCCGAGAGCAAGGCTTCAACTCACCAGCTCCATTCTTAGCCTCCGGAGCTACAGTCTAAGGTGACAGCGCTACAGGCTGAGCCGTACCACCCTCAGTCTGAGCCCCCCCCGCTACAGGCTTCAACTGATTGGTTTGATTCTCATTCTTCTACTACTTAGTTTCATTCTTTCACTCCCCGGCTTCCTTTCGAGCTGGGTAATCCAAATGCCAGTCTTTTCTTCGGTCAAATGAACCTAAGCTAGCAAACAAAGGCCTAACCGCACCACCAACTGAAGCAGATGAATTAGCTCTATAAGCCTAGCACCCATTCCTTCCAACTTAAGAACAGGCGCATCTCTGAAGGAATTAGCACTTGCTCCGGACTCTTAAAGCAGGTGAACTCGACAAGCACCCGAAGAAACCGAGACTTATGAACTTAGCGACCTCGACTTGAGCACCATCTTTCTTGCTTTAAGTATATGGAAATTCAATCTTACCGATATCTATACCTATACTTTCTATCATTTTCATCTTTTACAAGCGCGTGAGTAGCTTCGGATTCTGATCTCTACGACTTCCCTCGAACAGAAATGGAATATGATGGCAATTCTCGTCGTAACACCCATGTTCAACTCCTCTTATGTCTAATTCCCTATCTTGCTGAAACCGATTAACTGCTTCATTGAATCTTTCTTGCGCCGAGTATCTAAGGTAGGATTTTTCAACAACTCCCTTTCTTTTAGCCGAGTCAACAAATACGGAAAATACAAAATGGAACTAACCCCCGCCTATGAATCATGAACTGAGGAGCTCACTTACCCTAACAGTAAACTAACGCGAGCAGCTCATCTCGCAACTCATTCATTGCAAAATAACTTTCTTTATCGCCTAGTATAATATAGGTGATTTTCCACTTCCTTTCCTTCCCGTAAGCGCACAACATCCTTCTGAGCTCAACTCCACTGGACCTCCGTCAACTAATAATAATTTGAGTCTATCGAGCTAAAGTATCGAGGAATATGACCTTTCTGCAAGTAGATAGGAATATTCCCCTGACTAGACAATACTGGCATGTCACTGCTGATTCCTATAATCCAGCTTTTCATCTTTCTTCTTCTTCCTCGACTTCTACAATAACTCTACATTTTAAGGTCTTGCAGCTGACTTGCAAACAGGGAATTCATAAGCTTCAGTCAGATCTATCTTATGGTCCTAATTCCTCACCAGCTCCTTCGTCTGCTTCAACACACTAACCTGTCACCTCTCTTTCGGACTTAGATACAATAACTTGAGCAGGAACTGGCTATTCTGGAGCAGATGATATTTCTCCCGAAGCAGTAGATTCTCTCTTTCATCGACAAGAAAGGTCAACCGCCCCCATCCCGGAGCAAGTCTAGATGTAGTATTGGCTAATGGGAGTTCGTCGTTAGTTGTTCGTTTTTTTCTTGTGCAGCTAATTAGAGTTGAGTGTAGTTCGCCTTCTTTTAAGTGAGTAAGGAGTCAGCGATGCTCTATTGTTACTATATTATTTATATGTTCTAAGGCGGATTGTTTTATTGTTTCGTGCGCCTATGATATGAGTGTTAGTTCTTCTAAAGTTCTGAAAGTGTCAGCTATTATATTCGTCCTCTTACAAGTCAGCTATTATATTCGTATTCTTACAAGTCAGCTATTATATTCGTATTCTTACAAGTCAGCTATTATATTCGTATTCTTACAAGTCAGCTATTATATTCGTATTCTTACAAGTCAGCTATTATATTCGTATTCTTACAAGTCAGCTATTATATTCGTATTCTTACAAGTCAGCTATTATATTCGTATTCTTACAAGTCAGCTATTATATTCGTATTCTTACAAGTCAGCTATTATATTCGTATTCTTACAAGTCAGCTATTATATTCGTATTCTTACAAGTCAGCTATTATATTCGTATTCTTACAAGTCAGCTATTATATTCGTATTCTTACAAGTCAGCTATTATATTCGTATTCTTACAAGTCAGCTATTATATTCGTATTCTTACAAGTCAGCTATTATATTCGTATTCTTACAAGTCAGCTATTATATTCGTATTCTTACAAGTCAGCTATTATATTCGTATTCTTACAAGTCAGCTATTATATTCGTATTCTTACAAGTCAGCTATTATATTCGTATTCTTACAAGTCAGCTATTATATTCGTATTCTTACAAGTCAGCTATTATATTCGTATTCTTACAAGTCAGCTATTATATTCGTATTCTTACAAGTCAGCTATTATATTCGTATTCTTACAAGTCAGCTATTATATTCGTATTCTTACAAGTCAGCTATTATATTCGTATTCTTACAAGTCAGCTATTATATTCGTATTCTTACAAGTCAGCTATTATATTCGTATTCTTACAAGTCAGCTATTATATTCGTATTCTTACAAGTCAGCTATTATATTCGTATTCTTACAAGTCAGCTATTATATTCGTATTCTTACAAGTCAGCTATTATATTCGTATTCTTACAAGTCAGCTATTATATTCGTATTCTTACAAGTCAGCTATTATATTCGTATTCTTACAAGTCAGCTATTATATTCGTATTCTTACAAGTCAGCTATTATATTCGTATTCTTACAAGTCAGCTATTATATTCGTATTCTTACAAGTCAGCTATTATATTCGTATTCTTACAAGTCAGCTATTATATTCGTATTCTTACAAGTCAGCTATTATATTCGTATTCTTACAAGTCAGCTATTATATTCGTATTCTTACAAGTCAGCTATTATATTCGTATTCTTACAAGTCAGCTATTATATTCGTATTCTTACAAGTCAGCTATTATATTCGTATTCTTACAAGTCAGCTATTATATTCGTATTCTTACAAGTCAGCTATTATATTCGTATTCTTACAAGTCAGCTATTATATTCGTATTCTTACAAGTCAGCTATTATATTCGTATTCTTACAAGTCAGCTATTATATTCGTATTCTTACAAGTCAGCTATTATATTCGTATTCTTACAAGTCATCTCGTCCTCTTACAAACTAGTCTGCAATAATAGGGCTGCTAGTTGAGGGTCAAAAGTGGTGCGTTATATAGCATTACTAGGGAAAGAACGGATTTCAACGTAGAAATAACCATCAACCAGTTCCCAACACTCTATTTGATAAGGCGGAGGCACCCTTTTCCAGTTGAATAGAATTGATACCTTCCCTTGTGCCCTTACTTGCTCTTGGCTAAGTAAATGATTTGCATTTCTTCTTTCGAGCTGACTTATCTTACTGACTCCCTTTCTGTTTGCAACTGACTATTGAACTGCTTCTAATCTCGCTGGATTTACCTAATTCTTTGATGAGACCCCCTATCTGGATACTTCAACGTTACTTTTCTTAACCACTAGTATACTCTCATGATCCGCTTCACAACCTGATTGAGAGTACTTATCGGTATTGGCAAAGAATACTCTTTATCGTCGGCTTAACTCGAACAGAAACTTCATTAGCATTTCAGAAGGAATGGATTCTTCCCTAAACTCGAAAGCGCCTGCGCCCGGAAACCCCATTGAAGAAGCACCTCTCTCTTATAGAATAGAAGAACGACGTCAACAACGGATTCAATTCGACTTGAAAAGAAGCGCCAAAAGTCAATCATTCCATTCTTTCTGCTCAAAAGCAAGTATCAACAAGTGGAGAAATACCAACTAACAAACAAGCAATGGCAAACAAACAGACAAGTAACTACCAGCATGAAAAAAGGGAAAGTGGGATTAAAACCAACAAGCAAAGATGTGAGATCACGAGAAGCAGACCAAGCAAGCACGCCCAACAGGAATAGTAGGAGAATTACACTCCAAAGTCAGAATTGAGCTCCTTCTCGCCAACTACAGGAATATCTATTCCTACTCTAACTCATGGAATAGTGGAATCCCTGTTTTACGACTTTTCCTCTGGCTTTCATTCGAGTGTAATTAAGAGTTTAGCTCTCCCGGGTAAACCATTGGCACTGGGGGAAGCTCAGCCCAAACCCTTATTTGTCGCCGAAGTATAGGCCCGCGTGAGATCAAAGTGACTTGCCGTCCGTTCGCTCTCTGTTTCACAAAGGCAATCGATATTCACTCACTTCTTTATCCAAATATGAATCCCAACCATTACATTAATTAAAGAAAATGAAAGCACTGTGATTATTATATTAGGGTTTTGGTCTTTACTTGCTCTGAGAGATATGATTTGAACTCGAATACTTACGCTAAGACCCACCGGGAACACATTCACTACAGGGCATTGACATCTTGAAAGAGAGCCATCACCTCGCCCAACATCCCTTCTTTGCTACCGGACCCAAAAAGAGTATTGTCCTTCTGAGAAGAAGAGCATATCTACCTTGAAGACCTTCTGGAAAGTGGCCTATGAAAAGAGCATACCCAACCAATATGAGCCTGTCCGAGACTTGGCATTCCCATCGAAGAAACTGGCCCAGTGTATTGATTCATTTCTTACTGAACAGAAAATACTTGCTTTTATTCCCTCCTTCCGAGCGATGAACCGTGATTGTCTAGCTGTACGGAATCCCAGTGGAGTTAAGGGATAGGTGGAAAAGGAGGGGGTGGAAGAACTACGGAAAGTAATCCATAAGATTCAATACCGGCAATAGGGAAGGGCGGAATGGATCATTAGAGAGTGGAAATCTCCTCCAATCGGAACACCCTTTTTCCATAGGGATCGCATGCCTTAGGGATTAATAACTTTACGGGAGAGAACACGAGGGATGAGCGACGATCGACCTACCTAAGTTTGTACTAGTCATCATCAAGAGCTTGCTCCAACTTTCCTCCATAGCAGATTGAATGATTAGATAGCCACTCCACTGTTCACTCGACTTCCTGTATCCCACTCCCCTCCCTATCTCTCTCGACTCATTCACCGGAGTATGTTGGGCTGGAATGCCTCCTTCCCTCTCCTCTTTCTTGATCTCTTCTCCTCACCGGGTTAGATATTAGAAAACCTTATAAGTCGAATAGTAAACTCCTAAATCCGTTTCTTCTGGGGACCTGAGCATGTTTTTCATAGGCGCTTGGGGAGAAAGAAATGTTAGGCGGGTAGCTATAGCTGGCCCAGGCAATAGTTTGGTCGGTCTCAAGATGCCACCGTTTCTGGGTTCATCATTAATAATCTGCGTCGGGATAGAATGTAAGCCTTTATACAATCCGTTTGCCTCTCACCAAAGTTCGTACTAAATAGGCAAAGCTCTCACTAGGGAAAGAACGGCGGGGCTAGGGAGGGTTGCACTATTCCATCCTAGGTGGCAGGGAAGGATGGATTGCGAGCAGGGAAGAAGAAGGGCGAGCATTGTGACCGAAGCTCTCCCGTTTCTGATCTGGGCAAGGTAGGTGGGGATAAGAAGGGCTTTTCAAGCGAGCCTATTTCCTTTCAAGGAAAAGGGGGGTGTTCCTTCTTTTCCAGAGGGGATGCAGCGGAACAGGTCAATTTTGAGTGTAGATTCCAACAATGTGTCATGGAATTCTTTTCACTACTTCATATAACTGGACAGCTTTGCCCGGTCTTCCCTTCTCGCCCAACAATAGAGCTATGCGTGAGAATTGGTATAAATAAAATCACATGAAAGAGCATTTCGAAAGGTCTCAACTGTATCTACTGACAACGAAAACTTAACCAATTTCGCTATCATTCTACCCCCCAAACTGGTATTTAGGACCTACCATGGGGATAATATAGTTAACTCTTCACAAGTTTTCCTAGTCAAAGGATATCCTGCTCTGCAAACCAAACCACTCTTTTTCTACCGAAAGATCATATCTCGAAGTCACATTTCCATCTAAACTAGAAAGACTAAGGGGTACAAAAAAGCTCTCACCAGCCCCACCCTACCTCGTTGAAAGAAGATCTCATTCATCTGATGTCGATACTGACGCGAGCAAGGCGATGAAGTCAAGGTGGCAGACGGATAGACAGCTTACTGAACCTTGATGAGTCGATGGAACTCTTCAAAGAAAGGGTGGACTTACTCGATAAAGGCTTTCTGCAACTAAAAAAGAAGAATCGAATAAGACATTCCACGACGGGGTCGGTCGGGTACGGGATGCAAAAGTGATTTCACGCTTCAAGAGATCGGTCCCGTGGAGAAGAGAATCGAAGGTTTGCAATGCTAGGGTATATAGAAAACCACAGCGGGTTCCCGGGCTCCTGCCGCTCGTTTTTAGCTCGCTACCGGTTAACTCAGGCTCCTACCGCCGAACACAGGACAGGACAGGAAAAGTTTGAAGAAACACGGTCAAAAAGGCAGTTACCATCTTTTAGCTAATAGAGAGGTCAAAAATAATTCCAATTGAACTCAGAACCCAGCTAGTCACAATGGTACTATAAACTCTCTTGACCCGATACCCCTCACTTGATTTCTTGAACTTCACTGTTGGATTGGATCCTGTCCTATGAGTTTGAAGTCCGATACTCCTAAGTTTGTTTATCCCTATGTTGTTGAAGTCCGATACTCCTAAGTTGTTACGGATGAGTACAATTCTCTATTTTTTGGTGGCTTAATTATCTTCCTGTCGGAGTTGATTCATTCCTCTAGTTAGTTGTAGTTAGCATCGAGACTTCTAAGAATGCTGTTGACCTCACAGAAGAATTATGTTACTGAGCACACCCGCACAAGCTATCGTTTAAAGATCCAAAGTATTATAAGTACTCACTACAGAGTAAAGCAAAGGTAGTAAAGCAAAAGTGGGCATGTTGTTTTGGTAGAGCGCTAAAAGGCAATACTCTCTATTGGGGTTTGGTAACCTTTCTTAAATTAGTGGAAGTTTTCAAGTCATCAATAAGGCCTGGGCTTGCTGGTGCGTTGTTTGATCCCTATGTGTTGAAGTCTAGCCTCTGCTGGTTTGTTCTGTTACGGATGAGTACAATTCTCTATTTTTGGTGGCTTAATTATCTTCCTGTCGGAGTTGATTCATTCCTCTAGTTGAGTTGTAGTTAGCATCGAGACTTCTAAGAATGCTGTTGACCTCAAAGAAGAATTATGTTTACTGAGCACACCCGCACAAGAGCTATCGTTTAAAGATCCAAAGTATTATAAGTACTCACTACAGAGTGAAAGCAAAGGTAGTAAAGCAAAAGTGAGGCATGTTTGTTTTGGTAGAGCGCTAAAAGGCAATACTCTCTATTGGGTTTGGTAACCTTTCTTAAATTAGTGGAAGTTTTCAAGTCAGGCAATAAGGCCTGGGCTGCTGGTGAGTTAGGCTTGGTTGACTTAGTTCGACGCTTGTTAGCATTAGTCTAGCTGCGGCTTCGGATCTCTAATCTTGCTCAACTCGCTTTGAAACCTTATACTGATGTTAACAAGAAATCAACTACTCCTGGAAAGAACGGAGCTCTATGAAAAACAATGCTACTACCTATGAGAACGGAACTGGGGCGTATGACACTAAACTCTCAACTAGGAAATAAGGAACTAAACTTTGTAGTCCGAGCCTTACTTGCTAGAGGGCATACTTTTACTTGTTCTTTCAACGCCTGTCTTAAGTGCCTATGCTCCTGTTTAAGCCTTCGACCCCCCTCTTTTATTCGTAGATGATGAACTCAAGTATAAGACTCGCTGTTGTAATAGTATAGTAAGAGAAAAAGAACTAAGGAATTCCATTCAGTAGTAAGAGGATGAAACCACTGCTAACAACAACGGGCATATCAGAATGGAATCGCTGCTTCCAATACTGCTCCTTAGAATCCCCAATCTCGCGACTACTGATAGGGCTCACTTTCTCCTGGCTATCGGATTGTAGTGGTCAGAATACAAAGAAGTAGTCAAAGAATGGGGCTACTGACTAGCTAATAGGGCTTCGACTACCACGAGAAGAATCGAGCGAAGAATAGAGACTTACACACTGCCTAGCAAGACTATAGCTCAACACAAGGGTCTATGTCATTGAGTAGATGGTGAGCTACTATCAGATAAGACCTTCAATGTTCCCCCGATAAGGGTGTCTCTCCTGCCTTTTCTCGTTGTCTGCTGGGCACCTAAGCTATATCCTCTTCCTTTCTTCGGTTTCGTTCTCTCTTTTCTTTGCTCAATTCCGTATTTATTACACCTATATTAGAGTTGGTTTTGTAACTCACTTCTCTATTCTCTTATAATGATAGTCATAGTCATATTTGTATCAATGCGTAGATAGCTTATAACTCCACTCAGAATACTAATAATAACGATACCCAGGGGAATCTAACACATAAGTCAGAATTGCACTAAGAAGTAATAGACCATAGTCATTGGGGCACTAATAAGTCATATAAGTAGAAGAATTCAGCGCAGAAGTGCCCTTCGAACGGAGAGGAATAAGAGGTTAGGATCTCTGCAATGGGAGCTATTAGTACGTACTTTATGATAACTCCATTACTGAGCCATGCTTTCCAAGCAATGAAACAAGGGTTGACTACTATATCAACGATAATAGCATAAGGAATCGAGATTTTACCTACTGTGGGCAGGGTCAACTAAAGAAC
This sequence comes from Musa balbisiana, assembly GCA_004837865.1. Taxonomy (NCBI): domain Eukaryota; kingdom Viridiplantae; phylum Streptophyta; class Magnoliopsida; order Zingiberales; family Musaceae; genus Musa; species Musa balbisiana. The sequence continues at coordinate 101,339 of PYDT01002583.1, read as the reverse complement.
GTAACTGGTGTCTATAAGAATCAACTAAGCTCTAGGAGCCTCAAGTGAAAGAAGTAAAGACCTGGATCAGTAGCGAAAGTATTCGAAACAGTCAAGTAAGTCTAAAGGGCTGTAAAGCCGGTAGCTACAGGAAGAAAAGCATCCGTTTTTTGTGAAGAGACAGGCGAGGCAGGCTCATGAGCTGGCTAGTTGGAATCAAAGCAAGGTAGTGTAGGCTTCGTGGGCAGCTGCTTCAATCTTATCTGTACTAATGGAATTCTTTGCTGCATCCGGGATTAGTCTATCCTGCTGTATCGATTGGTCTGCCCTTACGGAACCTCATTCTTTCACCACAGTGGAAGTCTCCAGCCGAGCCCACACTCTTATCTAGTAGGGGAACGACCGAGCCCACACTCTTATCTCGAGGATGAAACTTGAGCACTGGACATTCAATCCCTATAACGGGAATAACACTAGAAAGTCAGAATGAAACTACTCTATTTAAAGTGAGGATGCATCGGTACCCTCCATCACTCTGCTATTCCTGTTTCTAAGGCTGCCTCTACTTGCGGAAACTCCCATTCCTTTGTTCTACAGAAGAAGAGGAAACAACAACTACAGAACCACTACATAATATAATACACGTTTACTAGTTTGTAGAAGTGATGTTTTCGGCATGACATTAGAGGAGCCTCTCTCAACAGCTTCTTTTCTTGATACAGCATCCGATCCAGCTTATGGTCCTTATCCTTTTTGTGCTTCCACGCTTGTTCCGAGATACCCCGCTGCCTCATATCCTGATCCATAGAAGATCTATCTTGTTTCTAATCTTTCTACTTTGTGTATGGGCCGGGCCTAATCTTAAAACGAGAACTTATGATTCATTATCTTAAGAATCTATTGCTGTGCTGACACTGAATTACTTAACGACACAATCACCTCTATCGTTGCCAACACGGATGAAACTCTCCTTGATGAACGAACTACACCGCTTGCATTCACTTAAGCCCTTTGACTTTCTACTCTTCCCTACTTGCCTTAAGTTAAGCGCTACGTGTGGTGAGCTAAGTATTCTTATTCTGGATTTTCCGAAGCATTCTTTATTCTGTCTACGACAACACCAAAAGGGTAGACTTGCCTCCTACTCCAATAGTATAGATTTGTTGAACCGACACCTAAACCTATAAACTCGACAAAACTAGCTATTTGACCTTGACACTTATTTCATTTTATGTTATTACCATTCCGTATTACATTCCTTAACTCCATTCTCTTATATTATTAAAGCAAGGGAAGGGGGGGTGCCTTTATTAGTGATTCAAATTCGTCTATGGTGGTGGCCTAGCATCTCATTCTATCATACCTACTCTGTTTCTTTGGTTTCATTTGCATTCTGACTCGGGGGCCATGTGTTCCATTCTGAAATTCCACTTTATTGTTGTAAGTATCCGTATAAGGAAGGCTGTTCTAAAGTAAGCTTATAGAAAGTACTTCTGAAGCAACAGTATCGGGTGAAGGAAGGGCAGAGTTAAGTACGGGCAAGGAAGCATGGTATATTGCCTACACTTAGTTTCAAAAAAGTTGGTATTAGCATTAGCACTGGCTTAGGTGCCAAAGGTGGAAAGATAGAGATGTAAATCACTACTGAGTCCTTGAACTAGGGGATAGGACGCCGCCTATTAATCAAATGCCAATGGAGTTAACAGTACTATACTCGTGAAGGAGGAAATCGTAGTCCTACAGGATTCAATGAAGCTATGCCTTTTTCCTCTCCTTAAGGACTATAAGGCGGGATTCATCTCTTTAGTTATAGAGCTGAATAGAAGGGTAAAGTCAAGGAAGGAGAACTAAATACAGAAGTGATAGACAACTAACCCAATAGATCTTAGAAAATCCGTGAGTGATTTTGGCCTTGCTTTTCTCGTGTCTTTGGGACCTACTACCCTTGCTTTTCTCATGTCTTGGGGATTGGGACCCATTAGCAGGGAACGAACCCCTTTTTCCTTATTCGATATCTTAGCGTTCTGGTTTTTTTAATACGCCTTTCAGGTGCCAAGCATCCGATTTGGATTCTGTCATAATTACAGTAGGAGGGAGACCGGACCGGCTTTACCTATCTAATTGACCGTGTACATTTGAGAGTAATAAGATGGAATTACCGCTTGCTTTCTTAGTTCGCGATAGTCCCTCCAGAAATAGAGAAATAATAAAGTTACATTCCTTCGTTCGATAGGAAAATGTCTATGCTGGCTGGCTGGGGTAGACTTCTTCTGCCAATCAAAGGAAAGCACTTGCAACTCACACTCAGAAGAAGGGGCTGAAGGAGAGTATTGGCTCACACGGAGAAGGAAGAGCACTGGCGGCGTAGGAGTCCTTGAAATAAATGAATAAATACCAGAAATGGCTGAAACAGAGCGAGCATGGCCTTTGATTGTTGAAAGAACAAGGGGTATGGAAACATCTATCTGCACCTGCGTATGTCTCTGCCCCAGTCTCGGCTTACAGACCTATTCCCTGCCCATGAAGATGAAACGAAAACGAACCCCCAATTTCTTATGAAAGAAGGTAGTCTTGCTTTAATCCTATAGCGAGAAATCCTTCCCTCTTTCGTATTCCTGGCGAGGACTTCGTTTTCTTGAGTGGAGTAGTCCGACTGGTTTGCTTATCGTATTTTGACAGCTTTTCTTCTCATTATGTTCTCTGATTGAAAAGAAAACCTCAGTACTCGGTTCCACTTGCGCACTAGAGAAGCCCCTACTTATTTATTTACCTGACTAGAAGGACGTTGCTTGCCCGGAGAAGAGAATTACTGCAAGCCTCATGAAATAAGATGAACCTAGACGAGTACTCCGCATCCTTTTGTTAAAGCCAGATAGACATCTACTCAAGCAGCAGCTAGTTGTTGTGGGAAATCTACAATTTGGAATACCAGAGTTACTATACACAATCCCCTTGTTTCGTAAACTACAGTTTCTACAATTCCAATAACTTCCTTTTAGCTATTCTTTCTTCTTTCATAATATACAATAATATACTTGAATCAAATAATAGAATAATGTAATAAGAATACTTTGAATCATATAATAAGAATACTTCAATAATCTGGAATCGACGAGAATCGATCTGAGCATCACATCATTCGGCCTCTGTCTGTATGGAACTAGCTTCGATGAACTCATTTATGAAGCTATTTACTTAGAGGAAGGACTAAACCGCACCCCAAGTAGACCAATCAATCCCCAACCTTGTCTTAACCTTTCTGTTGATGTGCTTTCCCCTGTGATTCCACTAGCCCCTGTTATTCCACTGGAGTTTAGCTCATCTCCAACCACCTTGCCCCTATAGCTTCTAGTCAAATCCAATCCTATTCCCCCTGCAAAGATAGACGAGTACACAGATAAAGATGAAATAACTTGTGGATTGAGGATTTCTTTAAGAAAACGAAAGGCATTGGCGGTTTGTTTGTTTTTCCACCTCATGGATTTGAGCCTTTTTCCTGATTCACAACTACGGTTCAAAGGCATTCTCCAAATACAACGGAAAGAAAAGGTTGTCCTATCTAGAGCATCTTAAAGCCCATTGTGACGATGTCTTACCTTTATTTATAGAAAGACGAATGGGCTGCCATCCGATTGTTCCATAAGAGTATTATGGGCCCTAATCACTGAAATGGTTTACGTCACTAGATCATTCGAAGTTGGCGTTCTTTTGAGCAATTCTCTCAAATGTTAATTAATCAGAGTACTCCTAAAACGGAGATGCCAAACCAAAAGGATCAGATCTCGGAGGCTATCAGAAAGGTGATTCAAGTGTCCGTGCTACGTAGGCAGGTGGAGGGCTGTCGCTGCCCAACCCAAATGCGAAACAAACCCGATTGAAGAAGAGCAAATCAACAAACATGGTAACTCTGTTGGCTCATTCTTCGATTGCTGGCTACCTGATGTCATAGACACACACCACATTCAAAAGCAGCGCTTGAAAGCAGACCTTAAGATTCTGAAATGAAATGGGGAAAGGGCTTTAAGATAGAGGTTTTGTAAGGGGAGAAACCAATCCCGTTGTTTGGAAAGGTTCTTCCGTCAGCTGATGAACTATTAGTAATTTAAGAATTGGATCAAAGAAGATAGGATCATCGATCTGTTCCGCCAGTAAATCCAATACTCGCTTATGATCTACTTGTTCTTATCTGAATAGAAAGCGAAGCACTTTCGGACGTCAGCATTTACTAATCGATCCACCGCACTCTACCTCCACCCCCGATTTGAGTAAGGCTTGACTGAATGGGAATAATTTTGGTAGGTATCAGGGCTCTAATAGTTTAGTGGAAGGGTAAGCTGAAACTCTGAGAGACTTGATAAGTGCACTGAGCGTAAGGAATAGATATTGAGGTTGAACGCTAAGCTGAAACTTGTTCGTTGTAGTCACCAATTGTGAAAGAAGAAAACCGCTTCTTTGTGGTATCAATTGAGATTCTTTTTTCGGTCAATCAGTAAATGACAATTGAACTAATGAAGTGGATCGACCCCGTTCAGTATAATTCCGAAGAAAGAGACGCTTTACGCTTTCGGAAGCCCTTTCAGGCGCATAAACGAAAAGGCTGTCCAGATACAGAGGCTGAGGCAGAGGCGGAGCAAGGCGATTCGGATGAAAGTGATCCACAGCACAGGTGGGTAGCCCTTTCAGAAACCATTTCATGATAGATAGCCAGATAGTGAAGTTAGCTCATCGAGAAATGAGATTCCCACGGGGAGCAGTAATATGTAGCAAAGCAGACTTCCCCTTTGACTTGACTACAGCAAGGAAGGTCTCTCTCGCTTAGTTAGCTAGCAACCCACGAACTTTGACATAGAAAAAGAAAGAGTGGACTTACATCGTTGTTAGTAGTGAATCTTAGTTGCTAATTTCCATAAGTTCTTTATCTAATTATTTCCATTTCATTCATTTTAGTTCTTCCTTCGGTCAATCTGAAACTTCTGCTTTTTGCATCTTTGAATTACGGTTAGATGTCATATGAACTATTAACAATGAACCTACGGCATCTAGTTAATAAATTAATAACTGTACTCAATCTATATTATATACAAATATGAGGTGAGAAATAAGAATGGAGTATGTAAGCTTTCAGTAAACTACTCACGTTCCTGTAGGTAAGGTAAAGTCAAAAGAACTCCTTTGTCAGACAATCTGAACGGAACTCTTTCCTTCCTAACCTCCATTTTGGATATAGAACAAAAAGCCTACGCCCTACAGAGATCTTTCATTATATAGAATCCGGCCCGAAGTTCACCTCTTTCTTTCTTTCTCTGAGAATTGAGAACAGTGACCGAGAAGCTTCGACCAGTAGTGCCCTTTTGCTTTGGCCGGTCCCCGAAGTCTAAGGTCTGTTGTCTGTCTCATAGGCGGATTCGGACTTATAAGGGAGGTAAATAAGTCGTGGGTGTGGCATGCGCAGCGCTCTGGCCGGGAGGGGGCGGGACATAAGTCTAAGGATAAGCCTACTAAGAAATAAGTCGAAATGCCAAGATTCAATACTGGTGCTTGTGTGGCAATTAGCATCTCTGATGATGAACTTTCTCGAGGAAACCCTCCGATTCTGGTCTGTGTTCGCTACCCGGGGCTGAAGAAGCTTCCCGAACCCATGTCTGACAGTATCTTTATCAATGGTGGTTAACCTCTCTCTGCTGTTGGTATGGGAATCATAGTGGTGCTTTACCCTCTCCTTGGTGCTTTCACTTCGACCTGTTGCCTGGGAATTAGCATTTTTCCTGCCAGGGCGATCAGATCAAACCATAGGGACTGAGCTTAAAACAAGCACGTGTCGGCTTCTTAGTAGCAATCTTATAACTCACTCTAAGAAATGGGTACTTTTGAACCGTTTCCATAGAAGACAGAAGATCCGGTCGTATTAGGGAAGCGGCGTGCGTAAAGGGCTTTTCTTCATCCGTTTTCAGGTATCAGATGTGCTTTCATGATCTTGCGAGCGTCATTTACTGCTTGCTTGGAATGCTATTGCTTGCCCGGATGAGAGAATGCCTACTAAGGAAACGCGGGAACTTACCGATTGGAGAGCTCGCTATTTAGGGAATGGAACGGATGTAACTGCTTATCTGAGGGAAGGAAAATGACTTAGTAATAGTAAGCGCACAGTTCTACTATCTTTCCTAGTAAGCGCACAGTTCAACTCTCTTTCCTAGTAAGCGCACAGTTCAACTATCTTTCCTACGGGACACATCCTAAAGTGACTTCCCGGGGGGCTGAGCAGAATTAATGAAATGCAGGTGTCTTACGGCCGCAGCGAAAAAGACGGGCCGAAGGGATTGACTTTCTACCATAAGCGGATTTGGCAAATAGAGGTCGATATCCAGCAACAGAGGCAGGGGCGGGTGCAAGGTAAGTTCAGACTCGAGCTAATTCAGGTGCATGAGCGTCTCCGAACCCGGTCAAGAAGCACTACCCTTCTTTTTGCCCCAGCCGTTTCAAAGTGCCTTCGAGAGCCAATCGTTTCATTTACTGTTTCATCTCGAAGGAGACCAATCTCAAAAATCATAGTTGAGTCCCTGAACTTACCCTCGCTCTGTTCCAAGTCCAGATCCTTAATCAATTGATCCGAGACCCTGAGGTCGGGACAGAGGCTGAGTCGGAAAATGCACCAATGTGAACATGGGTAACGGAAATCAAGGCAGTAGCACCCTACCCTAAGAAGATAAGCCTAATCAAGACAGTAGCACCCTACCTAAAGCCTAATAACGACCGACAGTAGCACCTGAAGATAAGCCTAATCAAGACAGTAGCACCCTACCCTAAGAAGATAAGCCGAAGCAAGACAGTAGCACCCTACCCTAAGAAGATAAGCCTAATCAAGACAGTAGCACCCTACCCTAAGAAGATAAGCCTAATCAAGACAGTAGCACCCTACCCTAAGAAGATAAGCCTAATCAAGACAGTAGCACCCTACCCTAAGAAGATAAGCCTAATCAAGACAGTAGCACCCTACCCTAAGAAGATAAGCCTAATCAAGACAGTAGCACCCTACCCTAAGAAGATAAGCCTAATCAAGACAGTAGCACCCTACCCTAAGAAGATAAGCCTAATCAAGACAGTAGCACCCTACCCTAAGAAGATAAGCCTAATCAAGACAGTAGCACCCTACCCTAAGAAGATAAGCCTAATCAAGACAGTAGCACCCTACCCTAAGAAGATAAGCCTAATCAAGACAGTAGCACCCTACCCTAAGAAGATAAGCCTAATCAAGACAGTAGCACCCTACCCTAAGAAGATAAGCCTAATCAAGACAGTAGCACCCTACCCTAAGAAGATAAGCCTAATCAAGACAGTAGCACCCTACCCTAAGAAGATAAGCCTAATCAAGACAGTAGCACCCTACCCTAAGAAGATAAGCCTAATCAAGACAGTAGCACCCTACCCTAAGAAGATAAGCCTAATCAAGACAGTAGCACCCTACCCTAAGAAGATAAGCCTAATCAAGACAGTAGCACCCTACCCTAAGAAGATAAGCCTAATCAAGACAGTAGCACCCTACCCTAAGAAGATAAGCCTAATCAAGACAGTAGCACCCTACCCTAAGAAGATAAGCCTAATCAAGACAGTAGCACCCTACCCTAAGAAGATAAGCCTAATCAAGACAGTAGCACCCTACCCTAAGAAGATAAGCCTAATCAAGACAGTAGCACCCTACCCTAAGAAGATAAGCCTAATCAAGACAGTAGCACCCTACCCTAAGAAGATAAGCCTAATCAAGACAGTAGATCTGTGCTGTGCCTGATCTCAGGCCATGAATCAAAAGCCTGGCAAGGAGGTCTGGTTCCCTAGCGATTTCGTATGCTTTTGTCACTTCCCCGGGGTTCGTTTTCCCTATAAGGAGATAAAAGCTTTTAAGAAGAAGGACCCATTCGATAATAACTCTTGGATTGAACCGAGGAAAGATGCAGGCCGATGAAAATAGAAAGATTTGGAAAAGGTAACACTCGGGGACAAGGAATAAGACCTTTCGTAAAGATAAGAGAAGTGGACAACCGCCATTGGCAATAGTGAGCAGCTTATAGCTTCTAATTCCACCGCAGGATAGGAAAGAGGAATGAAGCCATAAGCATAAGCCAAGGATAGGGGCTCGTTTTCAAGCTTTTACTTAAAGAAGGATAGGGGCTCGTTTTCAAGCTTTTACTTAAAGGGTCAAGAGCGGGGAAGGCTTTCACGGATTGATGCCGAGACTAGATTCTCTCCTCTAGATTGCTCTTATTATTATTCAAACCGACAATAAGGAATGGCGGGATGTATGACTTGCCCATAAAGACTAGGCACCTAAGGGAAATGTTAACCACATAGGGATGCCTTCCGTCTCTTTCCGGACCTACTCATCGAAAGATGCCCTAATAGAAGAAGCTCAAAATGCGCTGTTAGGCAAAAAAGAAAGGCTGGCTTTGTTGGACCTTCAACCGCTTTAATAAGCTAATAACTGATTTGTGAGCGTATTGAGAGATGCGAGGATAAGTCAAAAGATCGGCCTAGAAACCTGTCTAACCAAGGATAACTTGATATGGGCTATGGGGGAAAGCTCCCTCCCAACTAATCAATATGCACCATATGAGGACCGATCCAATCAAGTCACAAAGTCCGTTTCAAGAAAAAACCTTTGAGGACCGGACCGCTCTTCTCTTTTTCACAATCGCCGATTACGAAATGATTAGGAAGTTCGCCAAAGGGAGTAAGCGGTACCCGGCCGAGAAAACGGATTAGGAAGTTTGCTGGCTGAGGTAACTCTACTTGCCGAGAAGGAAATGGAAATGATGTTTTCTTCCTTTGGAATACCCTGATTGATTGCCTTATATTCTTCTCCAGCTCAAACGAAAACTAGAGATTATTGAACGACTCCATATACTGTAAGATTCTATTAATCCAGTAGAAACTCTTACTTCATCCTTACCGCTGACTTGAGACTTACGCAGCGCAGGAGAAAAGAGCATATCTTCTATTATTAAAGCAAGGGGTGCCTCTACTCAATAAGCCGTTAGCGCTTCAACGCCAGTACTTGATTCTTTGGCTTATGATCCAGCTCTTTCTGTATCCTTATACTTAGCTGAGTTTCCGAAGAGAATGTAGACACCGAAATGAGGACTTATTCATAACTCGTAGGAGACTTGTAGCTGATCCTTCCTATGATACTCATCCAGCTGACCGGGTATGTTTGAGTTTCATCTCGTATATCAACTTCTCATTATTGAAGAATAGTAATAATAGGTGCAATGAGAGGAATAGTAATAATAGGTGCAATGAGATTATCACTTTCGGGGCGTTAACGGAGTGGCAATTCCTACTAGACAAAGTGTCAATTCCAACAAGACTATATATGCAGATCAGTTCAATTCATATTGATTTTATGTTTGACTTGACTCAACAACTGGTAGATCACCATTAGCGCCAGGTAGATCAGCAGACACAAGATTTGGAGAAGGATTAGAAGCCAGATCAGGCTTTGATGCTTGGACCACTTAGCGCATCAAAGTTCAGTCACGTCGGGCAAGACTAAGTGCGCTAACGGCAAGAGATATATCAAATTCAGAATTTGTTGAAATAAGCAAGTAAGCAGCATAAGCTAAGCAGGATCTAGTGAGCCCGGGTATAGAAGCCACAATTTGGTAATCAGGCGTGAGAAGCGCTAACACGAGTTTCAGTTCAAAGATAAGAAGCGGAAAAGAAGTCAAGTGGAGTTATGGGGAAGTCAAGTCTAGTTATGGGTTAGAAGATTGAGTTGGATCAGGAGCAGGACCTTACTTAGTGGCAAAAGTTCCATTTCTATTGATGTTTTCCTCGACGCAAGACTCAGTGTCCGGTCGAGTTCCATTCCTGCGCTTACAAAATAGTATCCATCTTGGGGAAGCAGAATGAATATGGAGCCAGTGACTAGCACTTAAAGTGGATCATCAATGGAAACTGGCTTTCTTCCAATAGAGTTTGATTCAACTTGCTTGCTTGCTCCCTATACTGCTTTGCTTGCTAAATCATTTCACAAACAAACAAATAGGAAAGACACTCTAGCTTATAGCCTGTCCATTTTAAAAGACTAGAAGAAGGGGATATCCAAATACTAGACTGGAGCAAAGACGATTCAGGAAAGCATGTATCGGGAAGCACTCGAAATGCATGACTCTTCTGGCTGGAAGGGAGAATGGAATAGCACTCCCGTTAGCACTTATTAAAGGCAGGCTTTAGCACTGGATTCCTTGCACTCCCATTTCTATCTCTAACTTGAGGGAAGCAAGCCCACATACTCCATTATATGAATTCTTAGGAGAAACGAACGTACTAACTCCATTATCCAAATTCTTAGGAGAAACGAACGTACTAACTCCATTATCCAAATTCTTAGGAGAAACGAACGTACTAACTCCATTATCCAAATTCTTAGGAGAAACGAACGTACTAACTCCATTATCCAAATTCTTAGGAGAAACGAACGTACTAACTCCATTATCCAAATTCTTAGGAGAAACGAACGTACTAACTCCATTATCCAAATTCTTAGGAGAAACGAACGTACTAACTCCATTATCCAAATTCTTAGGAGAAACGAACGTACTAACTCCATTATCCAAATTCTTAGGAGAAACGAACGTACTAACTCCATTATCCAAATTCTTAGGAGAAACGAACGTACTAACTCCATTATCCAAATTCTTAGGAGAAACGAACGTACTAACTCCATTATCCAAATTCTTAGGAGAAACGAACGTACTAACTCCATTATCCAAATTCTTAGGAGAAACGAACGTACTAACTCCATTATCCAAATTCTTAGGAGAAACGAACGTACTAACTCCATTATCCAAATTCTTAGGAGAAACGAACGTACTAACTCCATTATCCAAATTCTTAGGAGAAACGAACGTACTAACTCCATTATCCAAATTCTTAGGAGAAACGAACGTAGCACCCTACCCTAAGAAGATAAGCCTAATCAAGACAGTAGCACCCTACCCTAAGAAGATAAGCCTAATCAAGACAGTAGCACCCTACCCTAAGAAGATAAGCCTAATCAAGACAGTAGCACCCTACCCTAAGAAGATAAGCCTAATCAAGACAGTAGCACCCTACCCTAAGAAGATAAGCCTAATCAAGACAGTAGCACCCTACCCTAAGAAGATAAGCCTAATCAAGACAGTAGCACCCTACCCTAAGAAGATAAGCCTAATCAAGACAGTAGCACCCTACCCTAAGAAGATAAGCCTAATCAAGACAGTAGCACCCTACCCTAAGAAGATAAGCCTAATCAAGACAGTAGCACCCTACCCTAAGAAGATAAGCCTAATCAAGACAGTAGCACCCTACCCTAAGAAGATAAGCCTAATCAAGACAGTAGCACCCTACCCTAAGAAGATAAGCCTAATCAAGACAGTAGCACCCTACCCTAAGAAGATAAGCCTAATCAAGACAGTAGCACCCTACCCTAAGAAGATAAGCCTAATCAAGACAGTAGCACCCTACCCTAAGAAGATAAGCCTAATCAAGACAGTAGCACCCTACCCTAAGAAGATAAGCCTAATCAAGACAGTAGCACCCTACCCTAAGAAGATAAGCCTAATCAAGACAGTAGCACCCTACCCTAAGAAGATAAGCCTAATCAAGACAGTAGCACCCTACCCTAAGAAGATAAGCCTAATCAAGACAGTAGCACCCTACCCTAAGAAGATAAGCCTAATCAAGACAGTAGCACCCTACCCTAAGAAGATAAGCCTAATCAAGACAGTAGCACCCTACCCTAAGAAGATAAGCCTAATCAAGACAGTAGCACCCTACCCTAAGAAGATAAGCCTAATCAAGACAGTAGCACCCTACCCTAAGAAGATAAGCCTAATCAAGACAGTAGCACCCTACCCTAAGAAGATAAGCCTAATCAAGACAGTAGCACCCTACCCTAAGAAGATAAGCCTAATCAAGACAGTAGCACCCTACCCTAAGAAGATAAGCCTAATCAAGACAGTAGCACCCTACCCTAAGAAGATAAGCCTAATCAAGACAGTAGCACCCTACCCTAAGAAGATAAGCCTAATCAAGACAGTAGCACCCTACCCTAAGAAGATAAGCCTAATCAAGACAGTAGCACCCTACCCTAAGAAGATAAGCCTAATCAAGACAGTAGCACCCTACCCTAAGAAGATAAGCCTAATCAAGACAGTAGCACCCTACCCTAAGAAGATAAGCCTAATCAAGACAGTAGCACCCTACCCTAAGAAGATAAGCCTAATCAAGACAGTAGCACCCTACCCTAAGAAGATAAGCCTAATCAAGACAGTAGCACCCTACCCTAAGAAGATAAGCCTAATCAAGACAGTAGCACCCTACCCTAAGAAGATAAGCCTAATCAAGACAGTAGCACCCTACCCTAAGAAGATAAGCCTAATCAAGACAGTAGCACCCTACCCTAAGAAGATAAGCCTAATCAAGACAGTAGCACCCTACCCTAAGAAGATAAGCCTAATCAAGACAGTAGCACCCTACCCTAAGAAGATAAGCCTAATCAAGACAGTAGCACCCTACCCTAAGAAGATAAGCCTAATCAAGACAGTAGCACCCTACCCTAAGAAGATAAGCCTAATCAAGACAGTAGCACCCTACCCTAAGAAGATAAGCCTAATCAAGACAGTAGCACCCTACCCTAAGAAGATAAGCCTAATCAAGACAGTAGCACCCTACCCTAAGAAGATAAGCCTAATCAAGACAGTAGCACCCTACCCTAAGAAGATAAGCCTAATCAAGACAGTAGCACCCTACCCTAAGAAGATAAGCCTAATCAAGACAGTAGCACCCTACCCTAAGAAGATAAGCCTAATCAAGACAGTAGCACCCTACCCTAAGAAGATAAGCCTAATCAAGACAGTAGCACCCTACCCTAAGAAGATAAGCCTAATCAAGACAGTAGCACCCTACCCTAAGAAGATAAGCCTAATCAAGACAGTAGCACCCTACCCTAAGAAGATAAGCCTAATCAAGACAGTAGCACCCTACCCTAAGAAGATAAGCCTAATCAAGACAGTAGCACCCTACCCTAAGAAGATAAGCCTAATCAAGACAGTAGCACCCTACCCTAAGAAGATAAGCCTAATCAAGACAGTAGCACCCTACCCTAAGAAGATAAGCCTAATCAAGACAGTAGCACCCTACCCTAAGAAGATAAGCCTAATCAAGACAGTAGCACCCTACCCTAAGAAGATAAGCCTAATCAAGACAGTAGCACCCTACCCTAAGAAGATAAGCCTAATCAAGACAGTAGCACCCTACCCTAAGAAGATAAGCCTAATCAAGACAGTAGCACCCTACCCTAAGAAGATAAGCCTAATCAAGACAGTAGCACCCTACCCTAAGAAGATAAGCCTAATCAAGACAGTAGCACCCTACCCTAAGAAGATAAGCCTAATCAAGACAGTAGCACCCTACCCTAAGAAGATAAGCCTAATCAAGACAGTAGCACCCTACCCTAAGAAGATAAGCCTAATCAAGACAGTAGCACCCTACCCTAAGAAGATAAGCCTAATCAAGACAGTAGCACCCTACCCTAAGAAGATAAGCCTAATCAAGACAGTAGCACCCTACCCTAAGAAGATAAGCCTAATCAAGACAGTAGCACCCTACCCTAAGAAGATAAGCCTAATCAAGACAGTAGCACCCTACCCTAAGAAGATAAGCCTAATCAAGACAGTAGCACCCTACCCTAAGAAGATAAGCCTAATCAAGACAGTAGCACCCTACCCTAAGAAGATAAGCCTAATCAAGACAGTAGCACCCTACCCTAAGAAGATAAGCCTAATCAAGACAGTAGCACCCTACCCTAAGAAGATAAGCCTAATCAAGACAGTAGCACCCTACCCTAAGAAGATAAGCCTAATCAAGACAGTAGCACCCTACCCTAAGAAGATAAGCCTAATCAAGACAGTAGCACCCTACCCTAAGAAGATAAGCCTAATCAAGACAGTAGCACCCTACCCTAAGAAGATAAGCCTAATCAAGACAGTAGCACCCTACCCTAAGAAGATAAGCCTAATCAAGACAGTAGCACCCTACCCTAAGAAGATAAGCCTAATCAAGACAGTAGCACCCTACCCTAAGAAGATAAGCCTAATCAAGACAGTAGCACCCTACCCTAAGAAGATAAGCCTAATCAAGACAGTAGCACCCTACCCTAAGAAGATAAGCCTAATCAAGACAGTAGCACCCTACCCTAAGAAGATAAGCCTAATCAAGACAGTAGCACCCTACCCTAAGAAGATAAGCCTAATCAAGACAGTAGCACCCTACCCTAAGAAGATAAGCCTAATCAAGACAGTAGCACCCTACCCTAAGAAGATAAGCCTAATCAAGACAGTAGCACCCTACCCTAAGAAGATAAGCCTAATCAAGACAGTAGCACCCTACCCTAAGAAGATAAGCCTAATCAAGACAGTAGCACCCTACCCTAAGAAGATAAGCCTAATCAAGACAGTAGCACCCTACCCTAAGAAGATAAGCCTAATCAAGACAGTAGCACCCTACCCTAAGAAGATAAGCCTAATCAAGACAGTAGCACCCTACCCTAAGAAGATAAGCCTAATCAAGACAGTAGCACCCTACCCTAAGAAGATAAGCCTAATCAAGACAGTAGCACCCTACCCTAAGAAGATAAGCCTAATCAAGACAGTAGCACCCTACCCTAAGAAGATAAGCCTAATCAAGACAGTAGCACCCTACCCTAAGAAGATAAGCCTAATCAAGACAGTAGCACCCTACCCTAAGAAGATAAGCCTAATCAAGACAGTAGCACCCTACCCTAAGAAGATAAGCCTAATCAAGACAGTAGCACCCTACCCTAAGAAGATAAGCCTAATCAAGACAGTAGCACCCTACCCTAAGAAGATAAGCCTAATCAAGACAGTAGCACCCTACCCTAAGAAGATAAGCCTAATCAAGACAGTAGCACCCTACCCTAAGAAGATAAGCCTAATCAAGACAGTAGCACCCTACCCTAAGAAGATAAGCCTAATCAAGACAGTAGCACCCTACCCTAAGAAGATAAGCCTAATCAAGACAGTAGCACCCTACCCTAAGAAGATAAGCCTAATCAAGACAGTAGCACCCTACCCTAAGAAGATAAGCCTAATCAAGACAGTAGCACCCTACCCTAAGAAGATAAGCCTAATCAAGACAGTAGCACCCTACCCTAAGAAGATAAGCCTAATCAAGACAGTAGCACCCTACCCTAAGAAGATAAGCCTAATCAAGACAGTAGCACCCTACCCTAAGAAGATAAGCCTAATCAAGACAGTAGCACCCTACCCTAAGAAGATAAGCCTAATCAAGACAGTAGCACCCTACCCTAAGAAGATAAGCCTAATCAAGACAGTAGCACCCTACCCTAAGAAGATAAGCCTAATCAAGACAGTAGCACCCTACCCTAAGAAGATAAGCCTAATCAAGACAGTAGCACCCTACCCTAAGAAGATAAGCCTAATCAAGACAGTAGCACCCTACCCTAAGAAGATAAGCCTAATCAAGACAGTAGCACCCTACCCTAAGAAGATAAGCCTAATCAAGACAGTAGCACCCTACCCTAAGAAGATAAGCCTAATCAAGACAGTAGCACCCTACCCTAAGAAGATAAGCCTAATCAAGACAGTAGCACCCTACCCTAAGAAGATAAGCCTAATCAAGACAGTAGCACCCTACCCTAAGAAGATAAGCCTAATCAAGACAGTAGCACCCTACCCTAAGAAGATAAGCCTAATCAAGACAGTAGCACCCTACCCTAAGAAGATAAGCCTAATCAAGACAGTAGCACCCTACCCTAAGAAGATAAGCCTAATCAAGACAGTAGCACCCTACCCTAAGAAGATAAGCCTAATCAAGACAGTAGCACCCTACCCTAAGAAGATAAGCCTAATCAAGACAGTAGCACCCTACCCTAAGAAGATAAGCCTAATCAAGACAGTAGCACCCTACCCTAAGAAGATAAGCCTAATCAAGACAGTAGCACCCTACCCTAAGAAGATAAGCCTAATCAAGACAGTAGCACCCTACCCTAAGAAGATAAGCCTAATCAAGACAGTAGCACCCTACCCTAAGAAGATAAGCCTAATCAAGACAGTAGCACCCTACCCTAAGAAGATAAGCCTAATCAAGACAGTAGCACCCTACCCTAAGAAGATAAGCCTAATCAAGACAGTAGCACCCTACCCTAAGAAGATAAGCCTAATCAAGACAGTAGCACCCTACCCTAAGAAGATAAGCCTAATCAAGACAGTAGCACCCTACCCTAAGAAGATAAGCCTAATCAAGACAGTAGCACCCTACCCTAAGAAGATAAGCCTAATCAAGACAGTAGCACCCTACCCTAAGAAGATAAGCCTAATCAAGACAGTAGCACCCTACCCTAAGAAGATAAGCCTAATCAAGACAGTAGCACCCTACCCTAAGAAGATAAGCCTAATCAAGACAGTAGCACCCTACCCTAAGAAGATAAGCCTAATCAAGACAGTAGCACCCTACCCTAAGAAGATAAGCCTAATCAAGACAGTAGCACCCTACCCTAAGAAGATAAGCCTAATCAAGACAGTAGCACCCTACCCTAAGAAGATAAGCCTAATCAAGACAGTAGCACCCTACCCTAAGAAGATAAGCCTAATCAAGACAGTAGCACCCTACCCTAAGAAGATAAGCCTAATCAAGACAGTAGCACCCTACCCTAAGAAGATAAGCCTAATCAAGACAGTAGCACCCTACCCTAAGAAGATAAGCCTAATCAAGACAGTAGCACCCTACCCTAAGAAGATAAGCCTAATCAAGACAGTAGCACCCTACCCTAAGAAGATAAGCCTAATCAAGACAGTAGCACCCTACCCTAAGAAGATAAGCCTAATCAAGACAGTAGCACCCTACCCTAAGAAGATAAGCCTAATCAAGACAGTAGCACCCTACCCTAAGAAGATAAGCCTAATCAAGACAGTAGCACCCTACCCTAAGAAGATAAGCCTAATCAAGACAGTAGCACCCTACCCTAAGAAGATAAGCCTAATCAAGACAGTAGCACCCTACCCTAAGAAGATAAGCCTAATCAAGACAGTAGCACCCTACCCTAAGAAGATAAGCCTAATCAAGACAGTAGCACCCTACCCTAAGAAGATAAGCCTAATCAAGACAGTAGCACCCTACCCTAAGAAGATAAGCCTAATCAAGACAGTAGCACCCTACCCTAAGAAGATAAGCCTAATCAAGACAGTAGCACCCTACCCTAAGAAGATAAGCCTAATCAAGACAGTAGCACCCTACCCTAAGAAGATAAGCCTAATCAAGACAGTAGCACCCTACCCTAAGAAGATAAGCCTAATCAAGACAGTAGCACCCTACCCTAAGAAGATAAGCCTAATCAAGACAGTAGCACCCTACCCTAAGAAGATAAGCCTAATCAAGACAGTAGCACCCTACCCTAAGAAGATAAGCCTAATCAAGACAGTAGCACCCTACCCTAAGAAGATAAGCCTAATCAAGACAGTAGCACCCTACCCTAAGAAGATAAGCCTAATCAAGACAGTAGCACCCTACCCTAAGAAGATAAGCCTAATCAAGACAGTAGCACCCTACCCTAAGAAGATAAGCCTAATCAAGACAGTAGCACCCTACCCTAAGAAGATAAGCCTAATCAAGACAGTAGCACCCTACCCTAAGAAGATAAGCCTAATCAAGACAGTAGCACCCTACCCTAAGAAGATAAGCCTAATCAAGACAGTAGCACCCTACCCTAAGAAGATAAGCCTAATCAAGACAGTAGCACCCTACCCTAAGAAGATAAGCCTAATCAAGACAGTAGCACCCTACCCTAAGAAGATAAGCCTAATCAAGACAGTAGCACCCTACCCTAAGAAGATAAGCCTAATCAAGACAGTAGCACCCTACCCTAAGAAGATAAGCCTAATCAAGACAGTAGCACCCTACCCTAAGAAGATAAGCCTAATCAAGACAGTAGCACCCTACCCTAAGAAGATAAGCCTAATCAAGACAGTAGCACCCTACCCTAAGAAGATAAGCCTAATCAAGACAGTAGCACCCTACCCTAAGAAGATAAGCCTAATCAAGACAGTAGCACCCTACCCTAAGAAGATAAGCCTAATCAAGACAGTAGCACCCTACCCTAAGAAGATAAGCCTAATCAAGACAGTAGCACCCTACCCTAAGAAGATAAGCCTAATCAAGACAGTAGCACCCTACCCTAAGAAGATAAGCCTAATCAAGACAGTAGCACCCTACCCTAAGAAGATAAGCCTAATCAAGACAGTAGCACCCTACCCTAAGAAGATAAGCCTAATCAAGACAGTAGCACCCTACCCTAAGAAGATAAGCCTAATCAAGACAGTAGCACCCTACCCTAAGAAGATAAGCCTAATCAAGACAGTAGCACCCTACCCTAAGAAGATAAGCCTAATCAAGACAGTAGCACCCTACCCTAAGAAGATAAGCCTAATCAAGACAGTAGCACCCTACCCTAAGAAGATAAGCCTAATCAAGACAGTAGCACCCTACCCTAAGAAGATAAGCCTAATCAAGACAGTAGCACCCTACCCTAAGAAGATAAGCCTAATCAAGACAGTAGCACCCTACCCTAAGAAGATAAGCCTAATCAAGACAGTAGCACCCTACCCTAAGAAGATAAGCCTAATCAAGACAGTAGCACCCTACCCTAAGAAGATAAGCCTAATCAAGACAGTAGCACCCTACCCTAAGAAGATAAGCCTAATCAAGACAGTAGCACCCTACCCTAAGAAGATAAGCCTAATCAAGACAGTAGCACCCTACCCTAAGAAGATAAGCCTAATCAAGACAGTAGCACCCTACCCTAAGAAGATAAGCCTAATCAAGACAGTAGCACCCTACCCTAAGAAGATAAGCCTAATCAAGACAGTAGCACCCTACCCTAAGAAGATAAGCCTAATCAAGACAGTAGCACCCTACCCTAAGAAGATAAGCCTAATCAAGACAGTAGCACCCTACCCTAAGAAGATAAGCCTAATCAAGACAGTAGCACCCTACCCTAAGAAGATAAGCCTAATCAAGACAGTAGCACCCTACCCTAAGAAGATAAGCCTAATCAAGACAGTAGCACCCTACCCTAAGAAGATAAGCCTAATCAAGACAGTAGCACCCTACCCTAAGAAGATAAGCCTAATCAAGACAGTAGCACCCTACCCTAAGAAGATAAGCCTAATCAAGACAGTAGCACCCTACCCTAAGAAGATAAGCCTAATCAAGACAGTAGCACCCTACCCTAAGAAGATAAGCCTAATCAAGACAGTAGCACCCTACCCTAAGAAGATAAGCCTAATCAAGACAGTAGCACCCTACCCTAAGAAGATAAGCCTAATCAAGACAGTAGCACCCTACCCTAAGAAGATAAGCCTAATCAAGACAGTAGCACCCTACCCTAAGAAGATAAGCCTAATCAAGACAGTAGCACCCTACCCTAAGAAGATAAGCCTAATCAAGACAGTAGCACCCTACCCTAAGAAGATAAGCCTAATCAAGACAGTAGCACCCTACCCTAAGAAGATAAGCCTAATCAAGACAGTAGCACCCTACCCTAAGAAGATAAGCCTAATCAAGACAGTAGCACCCTACCCTAAGAAGATAAGCCTAATCAAGACAGTAGCACCCTACCCTAAGAAGATAAGCCTAATCAAGACAGTAGCACCCTACCCTAAGAAGATAAGCCTAATCAAGACAGTAGCACCCTACCCTAAGAAGATAAGCCTAATCAAGACAGTAGCACCCTACCCTAAGAAGATAAGCCTAATCAAGACAGTAGCACCCTACCCTAAGAAGATAAGCCTAATCAAGACAGTAGCACCCTACCCTAAGAAGATAAGCCTAATCAAGACAGTAGCACCCTACCCTAAGAAGATAAGCCTAATCAAGACAGTAGCACCCTACCCTAAGAAGATAAGCCTAATCAAGACAGTAGCACCCTACCCTAAGAAGATAAGCCTAATCAAGACAGTAGCACCCTACCCTAAGAAGATAAGCCTAATCAAGACAGTAGCACCCTACCCTAAGAAGATAAGCCTAATCAAGACAGTAGCACCCTACCCTAAGAAGATAAGCCTAATCAAGACAGTAGCACCCTACCCTAAGAAGATAAGCCTAATCAAGACAGTAGCACCCTACCCTAAGAAGATAAGCCTAATCAAGACAGTAGCACCCTACCCTAAGAAGATAAGCCTAATCAAGACAGTAGCACCCTACCCTAAGAAGATAAGCCTAATCAAGACAGTAGCACCCTACCCTAAGAAGATAAGCCTAATCAAGACAGTAGCACCCTACCCTAAGAAGATAAGCCTAATCAAGACAGTAGCACCCTACCCTAAGAAGATAAGCCTAATCAAGACAGTAGCACCCTACCCTAAGAAGATAAGCCTAATCAAGACAGTAGCACCCTACCCTAAGAAGATAAGCCTAATCAAGACAGTAGCACCCTACCCTAAGAAGATAAGCCTAATCAAGACAGTAGCACCCTACCCTAAGAAGATAAGCCTAATCAAGACAGTAGCACCCTACCCTAAGAAGATAAGCCTAATCAAGACAGTAGCACCCTACCCTAAGAAGATAAGCCTAATCAAGACAGTAGCACCCTACCCTAAGAAGATAAGCCTAATCAAGACAGTAGCACCCTACCCTAAGAAGATAAGCCTAATCAAGACAGTAGCACCCTACCCTAAGAAGATAAGCCTAATCAAGACAGTAGCACCCTACCCTAAGAAGATAAGCCTAATCAAGACAGTAGCACCCTACCCTAAGAAGATAAGCCTAATCAAGACAGTAGCACCCTACCCTAAGAAGATAAGCCTAATCAAGACAGTAGCACCCTACCCTAAGAAGATAAGCCTAATCAAGACAGTAGCACCCTACCCTAAGAAGATAAGCCTAATCAAGACAGTAGCACCCTACCCTAAGAAGATAAGCCTAATCAAGACAGTAGCACCCTACCCTAAGAAGATAAGCCTAATCAAGACAGTAGCACCCTACCCTAAGAAGATAAGCCTAATCAAGACAGTAGCACCCTACCCTAAGAAGATAAGCCTAATCAAGACAGTAGCACCCTACCCTAAGAAGATAAGCCTAATCAAGACAGTAGCACCCTACCCTAAGAAGATAAGCCTAATCAAGACAGTAGCACCCTACCCTAAGAAGATAAGCCTAATCAAGACAGTAGCACCCTACCCTAAGAAGATAAGCCTAATCAAGACAGTAGCACCCTACCCTAAGAAGATAAGCCTAATCAAGACAGTAGCACCCTACCCTAAGAAGATAAGCCTAATCAAGACAGTAGCACCCTACCCTAAGAAGATAAGCCTAATCAAGACAGTAGCACCCTACCCTAAGAAGATAAGCCTAATCAAGACAGTAGCACCCTACCCTAAGAAGATAAGCCTAATCAAGACAGTAGCACCCTACCCTAAGAAGATAAGCCTAATCAAGACAGTAGCACCCTACCCTAAGAAGATAAGCCTAATCAAGACAGTAGCACCCTACCCTAAGAAGATAAGCCTAATCAAGACAGTAGCACCCTACCCTAAGAAGATAAGCCTAATCAAGACAGTAGCACCCTACCCTAAGAAGATAAGCCTAATCAAGACAGTAGCACCCTACCCTAAGAAGATAAGCCTAATCAAGACAGTAGCACCCTACCCTAAGAAGATAAGCCTAATCAAGACAGTAGCACCCTACCCTAAGAAGATAAGCCTAATCAAGACAGTAGCACCCTACCCTAAGAAGATAAGCCTAATCAAGACAGTAGCACCCTACCCTAAGAAGATAAGCCTAATCAAGACAGTAGCACCCTACCCTAAGAAGATAAGCCTAATCAAGACAGTAGCACCCTACCCTAAGAAGATAAGCCTAATCAAGACAGTAGCACCCTACCCTAAGAAGATAAGCCTAATCAAGACAGTAGCACCCTACCCTAAGAAGATAAGCCTAATCAAGACAGTAGCACCCTACCCTAAGAAGATAAGCCTAATCAAGACAGTAGCACCCTACCCTAAGAAGATAAGCCTAATCAAGACAGTAGCACCCTACCCTAAGAAGATAAGCCTAATCAAGACAGTAGCACCCTACCCTAAGAAGATAAGCCTAATCAAGACAGTAGCACCCTACCCTAAGAAGATAAGCCTAATCAAGACAGTAGCACCCTACCCTAAGAAGATAAGCCTAATCAAGACAGTAGCACCCTACCCTAAGAAGATAAGCCTAATCAAGACAGTAGCACCCTACCCTAAGAAGATAAGCCTAATCAAGACAGTAGCACCCTACCCTAAGAAGATAAGCCTAATCAAGACAGTAGCACCCTACCCTAAGAAGATAAGCCTAATCAAGACAGTAGCACCCTACCCTAAGAAGATAAGCCTAATCAAGACAGTAGCACCCTACCCTAAGAAGATAAGCCTAATTCCACCGGTTCCATCCTTATAGGCACCTGTTTCATTCCCCCCGATCTGGTATTCATTCCCATACGACTTAGTATCATTCTTTGACTGACTTGTCTCGTCCTTTGGCTTACTTGTTTGATTCTACTTACTGAGCTCACTTCTGCCTACCCGAAGCAAGGGACCTTAATGCTAGATGCTTTAACTAACAAACAAAGTGTTTAAGTGGGTTGGGGCATACAACCATTGGTAGTGGATCCGGGAAGGAGGGTCCGTTTTCTATAGTATAGGCGGAATTGGACTTGTCGGTATAAGTCTGATATGTGTACTTATTGATCTAAGTGAGTTGGGGGCGTTTAAGGAATGCCGGGGAACTGGTTAAGGTTTGGCGCCCAGCAAAGGCAGCTTAGGTAGCAAGAAAGCAAGGTGATAGTTCATTAGTAGCAGAGTTCAAGTAAGGAGTAGGTCTGGGATGTGCTATATCGTACGTAACTCTATTCTGATGCCAGCTTATTTGGATTCTCTTCCAGTATACGCTAGGTGGTATTCTCAATATGAAGTAAATAGATAAGTGATTTCATTAATATAGGATAATCGATAAGGAATTTCGGAAATCAAATATAGAATGAAAACACAAGGAGTGGACTCCAACTCTCACATAGGAGGTTCAAGAGAGAAGTCAAAGAATGCTCCCGAGCCACCCCCCACAAGAGAAGAATTGAAATGTGATTCGATTGATTGGTTAAAGCTTTGTGAAAGGGGCAGTACAGAATGCTATTGGGTATGTAGAGAATAGGCCTGCCTCGCCAGGTACATCGAACTCGAACGAGAGACTTTACCTCCTGACACCAAACTCTTCCCTTTACTAGTAGAATCAAACGACGACTTCTTAGACAACAACTCAGTGAACTCGACTTGGAACTCAGACGGAAACTAGAAACAAATACGGAACTCTGTGCACCTTGCGAGACTATAACACATAACTAAGAGACTTCCCTTAGGGCTGAAAAGACTTACCCTGCTGCTGGCAAGGATCGAACCAACAAAAGAAAGACTGAACCACCCCACCCGAAAAAGAAGTCTGACTTACTAGCCTTCCGAGCCTTATTGTCTCTTCTCCTAGCCTGCCTTTACCGATCTCATATCTTACTTTACTTGATCTCATTCCCAAACTACGACACCAAAGACTGACGACTTCCACCAAACTGCAAGCCTTACTCACTGCACCCGAGCTCCCTGCCTAAACTTTCATTCACTTCTATGTTATCTTTTCGCTTACAGGGGGCGTTAGCTCATTCTATGGCTCCTTACTGAAAATCTGGCCCCCATCTGAGACTATTCTGTTGCGAGGGTTAGCTTCAATACACCTCTCCAAATTGGGATTCTGAAACTCACTCCCGATCTTTAGGCTTCCACTCGATATTTCCATCCTTGCTTATTTGTTGAAAAACAGAGAACTCCTACCTCCAATCTGTAGTGAACCTCTGAAGCTACCGCCCTGCTGTCTGAAACTGGGATTTCTCACATTCTCATATTGCTTTGACACGTTCTGTATTACCTACACCGGCGACTAGGCCTGTTCCTTACATTCAAGAGTAGAGTTCGCCCTTGTCTCTCCCATTCCTATACCTGAGCCCGCCCTGCCCTGTCTCTGATTCTTTTATTGGTGTTACTATAGGAATCGAGCTACTCTCTCTAATACTTTAACTTGGAACTAGGGCTTTTACTAATGCTAACAGGACTGGAACTTTGAATATCGAATTGAACTCCTTATTGGCCAACCCTATCCCCGAGCCGGAACTCTGCCTTTCACTCTGTCACTCCGGAATATCAATAGGAATTCCCGTCTACAAGGCATGTCTTTCCTTATTACTTCTATACTGCCACTACTTACCTCACATCTTGCTTTTGAGCTGAAACCCTTTGTTTTCACTCTGACACTAAGCTAGCTCTCTCATTCCTATATCGGTACTTGTTGAAGTCTCCTAATGGCCCTACTCATTATGTATTTGTTGTAAACGTGATTGTACATAATATTCTCTTCTAGTTTATTAAGGGAATTAGGCTCAGGCTACTTCTTTCTCTCTTTTTGTAGCAAAACCTAGCTATACTTTCTTCTTTTGTTGAGGCTGTTTGTGCCGGTGCAATGTCCAATGTGGATTCTGAGATTAGTGCTCGTTAAGTCAAATCCCTTCCCTATTCATAGCGATGCAGCTCAAAGAAAGAGTTTGCCCGGGGACCATCGATGCACGACCGACCGAACAATTCTAGTTGTTTCACCCAATGCATAAGCGATGACAATACAACCACCACCGTCCACTGGTTTATTGATGTGACTTTCCGGCTGAGCTATTCTTTGGACTTTCTGAATTAGGTGCATGCCCGCTCTCTATGTGTGAGTTTCTTCCGTGGGTATGTTGTATGGTGTGTTTTGTTCCGGTGCGATTACCCTCGTTGTTGTTTCCGACCAATGAATGAGTTAATGACCGCTCTAAGACTGATCGAATAAACGCTCCAAGAATGATTGGGCACATGGTTGCTCTGGGGCATGTGGTTATGTCGGTGGGTACGTCGATGGGTACTAAGATGGGTACGTCGGTAGGCACGTGGTCGCTCTAAGAACGTGTGTGTTGGGCCCGTGGTCGCTCACAGAATGAATGGTTCTAACAACAGAATGAGTCCATGGTCATGGTTCTACTTGTTGCCCGTCCCCTACATTGATACGCACGATGCTTTCTACTTAACGAGACGAGCACCGGCACACTAATCTAAGAAGAAACATGGGAATGAACACCGGTACAACAGAGTTTTCCAATGAAATGCAAAAGTATAGCTGTTCCATTGCGCGCCAATTTAGGAAAACAATCTCCGTTTTTTAATACTCGAATGATACCTTTTTCGACATAGTTTCTCTAAGCCAAACCACTAAGAAACCACTCTCCAATAGAATATGAGAAAACCTTTGTTCGAGCTCCATTCTGAGTACCAAACCGAGCAAGCCATCCTATGTATCGCCCCTATAATGGACAAAGCCTTTCTCCACATACCCATATGAGAGACAAACACATCCTCTTAAGCGCCTAATGGACAAAGACACATAAATCGAGGGCTATGCATCAACACTGTCATTCATTCAGCAAGTAAGGGTCGGTTCTTGCATCACTCATTAGGATTATGCGCCCAAAAGGTAAGCCTTAGAATCAATAGCTCAATTCTGATAGGGCAATCGACACACACTGACGCTAGAAGACAGGGTTCGGCGAACACATGGACTTATTTCTTCTTCTTAATTCCCAGATTCCGTTCTAATGGGACGGGTCTTAATTCTCTTCTCGAATATGAGCAGTGATTTTCTATTCTATGTTGCTAGTGGTTTCCTTCTAGTAACAGGGTTCCAAAGCAGCTCTACTTTCTCTCTTTTTGTAGCCAACAATACAATAAAATGGAAAATGGGAATCGATCACTGCCCAGCAACACTATAACGACTACTTCTAGTCATGAAATAAGTACTTTTCATCATTAAGCTGGGAACTTGGACTTTACCCCATGGCTTTCATGCTGAGGCTAATTGCTCTCATTCCTGTACTCCTATCTTACTGCCTTACTACTTACACTCATTGTTCCTAGATCGAGTATACCTCTACTTTTTGTTGAAGTCTCTGAAACCTTACCTTTCTTCTTTAGTGAACTCTTTATTCTTCTATTCCTTTTGCGTCTAGCCTTCCCTTTAACGCTTTGAAACTTATACTAGTGCTTCCGAGCCTGCTATCCCTTACTGGTATTCCTAGGAGTATGGGGTTGAGTCTAATACTTCTGCTTTTCATTCTCTAGCTGCTGTGGGGCATGGTCCATACTTGCTTATCCAACACAGATAACAAGAACACCCTTCCTTACTTTTGATTCTACAACTTCAATTGTACCGGTACACGTAAGGCTCGGTTACTGCCCTGTTATTCTATATTCTGAGTTTGATACGTCGCTGTTTCATTCAGTCGACCTACGGCTACCACTACTCTTACTAGAAAACGGACATTATACAGCCAGAGAGGCTTACTTCCCCTTCCTTTAGTCTTAACTCCCTAACCTTTGTTCTGGAATTCCCCTGTTGGTCCTGTAGTTCCCTTGTTGGTCTTAGGCCCCTGTCCGACATGACTTTCTCTTAGTTCCAACCAAAGGGGAGTCTTCCTTTACTGTAACTCAGTATGCCGCTCCTTTCTTCCATTCCGTATTGAGCCCTGGCATTCCCGCTTGTTCACTCCCATATTGCATTAAGTCTTCTTTTCATGTATAATCCAATTTCTTTCTATTTGCTTAGGTAAATTGGGTGAAAAAGGGCTAGGCTACTTCTTTCTGGGTTTTTTGATCCCAAAACCGATATTGTTTGAAATTGAACGATGGATCTGTGGTGCCGGTGTTCATTCCCATGTTGATTCTTATCTGTTTGTTCGTGAAGTAACTTCGTGCGTATCAAACAAAGGGAAGGGCTACCAATAACCGTTCTAATAACTAGGGATCGGACTGCTATACTTACAAGGCTGTCCCACCCATCTGGGATTCTTGTATCACTGAGCCAGAGCCCGATAACAACTTAGCGAATGGAGACCCCCATAGCATCAGACTAACTACCTGCCAAACAAGGCTCGAACACAACCCTAAAAGAAATAAACTTGGAACCAATTCTTGAAATACGAAGTAAGATCCGGACTTTCCCTATACTAGGCAGCGAGTCTTATAGTTCATCATCTACGAATGGAAGAAGGGAGTAAGAACCAGGTTGTGAACTCAGAGACGAAAACTAGAACAAGCAAGAGTCGAAGGAACAAGTACGAGAAAGAAAATCACAAGTATTAGAATCCAAGTAAGGAGTAACAGAGTTTGAGAAAAGGGGGCACAGACCGGGTCAAAGGATAGTTAGAATGATCTCGAGGAGTAACAGGACAGGAAGCAGTGGTTCAAAGCTTCTAGTAGTTATTGGGGCCAAGCGTATAGGCAAGTCGACTTGGCGGGCTTTTGTCCACTACAAAATCCGTTTCATTCCTCCTCTCTCTGGGGGCGTGTGTGGATTCTTTTACTAATGCACTGGCTCAAGTGAGCTAAAAGCGCGTTAGTCCGGCCTTGTTTCATTCTATTACTACTTACTCTAAGTCTTTCCATCCGGGGAGGGTCCTCTAAAAGTATGCTTCCCCGTTTGGGCGCTCCCTTAGCTTTAGAGCTCGGCATCTTAGAATGTAAGGCATGAGTTACAGGCCAGGAGATAGTCAAGGCAGACCAAAACTCAAACATAGGAGTGGCAGAGCTGGAACTCGGACTTCAAGCAAGGAGTATAAGGCTGTGGGATAAGGTAAAGTTCTACTTCAACCAAGGAGTGGGCGAGACAAACTATTGATTGAGGTGTGATTGAGGTCGGTCATTGAAGAAAGAGAACCGGGAAGAACCAAACCAATACAAGGAGGGGGTTGTTTTCAACTCAGAAGTGGGGATGCCAGGAACAAGTGTTCGTTTTAGTAGTAATAGTCAGGTTTGGGTTCCGCAGTGAATTGGGTAGGTAAGCCTGAGATGTTGTCAAGTAAGCCTCTAAAGCGGGGGTGTTCGCTTCGGACGTAGCGTGGAAAGAATCCGATGTAGTGGTTAGAGAATGAAAGAAAGTCCACCATGCCCAAGTAAGAGAAGTAAGTTTAAGGCCGGGATCCCAGTAGGAAAGGCTTAGATGAAGTAGCACCAGGTTGAATCTCATCCCTGTCATGTGGTGGAGATGGATGAGTTTTCTAGTTATGCTAGTCAGACTTGTTCCCTGGCGGAGATAGTAGGGCTTGGTCAGTTGGGGGCATAGAATAGGGTGTTAGTCCGGATGTCGATTCTTACGCTCGCAACTCTGATTCTTTTTCTTGTTATTTTATTATTCTTGAATTTGGGAGTAAACTGCTGTATGTGCTACCAGGGTACGCGGAGTGCAAGAGGCGAACTACGGAAGGGAAGGGCAAAATAGGGAACTCCACACTATTTGAAGCCTGCCTCTCTTTACTTCTATTCTCACTTTCATACATAATCCGTATGTCTATACCCTCTTATCGACCCGTAACTCATATCTTTCACTCAGCCTCTACTCGCTCTAGGTCTACCGCTTGTGCTTTTCATTCTGCATCCGCTCAGTTACGTTCTTGCTTTTCATAGTCTCGTGAGTACAGGTACGCTCTAGCGCATCCCCATCCCCAGTCGACATAGGGAATGAAATGCAACAGTAATAGAATTGAGTACATGAATGGAAGAATGGATTTCCGTCGTATAAGAACAAATCCCTACTGAGCATCGGCCCGCCACTGCCAAACTCTAAGTCTCCCGATCCTTGTTTTCATTCTATCTTTTGGGTGTTCGCCTCCCGCTCCCTTATATAGATCTGACTTTCCCTGAATCTGCCTTGACTATCTATCTCTTATTCCTTTATTGGTGGTTACTTACTTTTATAGGGAGAATATGATCTATGGCATAAGGCAAGAGCATCCACCTAGTGCCGATGAGACTTACAAACGCCCCCCGCCTATATAGGACCTTATCTACTTACAATCAGAATGGAATCGATACTACAAATCCTTATGCTCATAACAAAGAAGCCGACAGCTACTACTAAGATAAATGACTACTATAATAATGGATCTATCAAGTACGAATTCTACCAGTACTGGCAAAACAGGAACTACCACAGTCAAGGTTTTCCCTCCTTGCCTCTATTAAAGCAACCCTTGCTTTTCTTCCTCATTGCCAATCCCAGGCTTACTCGACCTGTTCCCTTATTCAGTAGTTCGAGATCTAACCACCTGGCACTGCTTGCTTTAAAACAGTTTCTTTTCTTAGAGATCCGGCCTAAACTCTAAATACAGACTTGAGCTCACAACTCTAACACTTAATTGAGGAACAAATTCTTTCACCCTTTGTTTTCGAACTGTTACTCATGCTTTTAATGCTTTCACTCCCGGTCCGGGTCCTTACTCCTCTCCCTCAGTTAACGAGAGTAGAACTACCACTTCTCATTTTTGCTTATTATAATGAATATTGAACCGATGCTAACAAGGCTTTACCCGATGCCAACAGGACTTGCCCCAATACGGAACTACCTATTAGTCACTACAGACTGAAATACGGCCCCCAAGCTTAGGCTTCTCAAAAAGACTTACATCCTTGCTTCTTAGTGAAAAACATCCCCTGGGGCTCCATCCTTACTTGCGTTAAATGGAGTGTTTCTTTCAAGCCGGAGATTATTGCTTTCCGCTCTCTTGGCCTGTAGCTTATGCCTTTCGCTCCTTAGTTGTAGCTTAGACCCCACCCGCTCTTATTCTTACTTCAATTACGGAACCCAATGCCTTATGCTCGAGACCTAGGCTGACTATCCGATACTAGGCCATATGCTCTTATCTGAGCCTTCTATCTTATATACCAGAGCCTTAAAGCCTTATTGTTCACGCCAGGGGACAAGCCTGACTCACAGGTAGCCGAGCCTTACTTGTTCATTTGACTATTCAATTGCTTATTTCGTTATTGTATATATAATGTTGATTAGTATTTGATTAGCGAAACCTGGTTCAAACCCGGTAGTGGTTATTCTCATTTTATTTATATGCTAGTGCCAGTGTTAAGCAAACAGAACTCTTATTACCGAACTCTACCTCTCCTTCCCGAAACATACCAGCGATTATGGATTGAATAGTTCCGTCTTACAGCAGTGTACCCGGGTGCATCCTTTACTACTGGGGGAGTAGTCCAAAAGAAGGCTTCTAGTAGTAGTGATAAGAGGATAGCGCATATCCAGCCAGTATCATAAGAAGGAGTGAGAAGTCAAAGTAAGAAGGAGTTAGCAGTATCAGCAGTATAAGAAAGTGCCCTAAGAAGTCCGGAGTTAACTCATCAATAAGTCATCGTATCAGTAGTAAGCATGAGGATTAGAGTTAATATAAGTAAGGACGCATCGGGGTTGGGAAACTCAGGATTGAACAGGAAAGCCCGGGTATGAGCTATAAGACTTCTATTGTCAAGTCGGAATTGCACTTGGTTCTCTCGGGCAGGAAGGTAGGCCTTAGATCTAGGAATAGTATAAAAGCAAGAGAGGTCGGTTTCAACGATCTAGGAATAGTATAAAAGCAAGAGAGGTCGGTTTCAACAAGGGAACTACAGGCTAAGAGCAAGGTAGGGCAGACCAAGACAACGGAAGTAGAGGGCTTCTAGTGAGACAAAGACCTTAAGCAAGGAGTAGAGGAATGAGAGGAGCGATACCAAGAATGAGCAAAAGTCGTTATAGTTTCCAACCAAGGAAAGCCAGAGACAATGCAAGCAGATACAGAATGGAAACCAGTAGCTCTCGTTTTCAAAGTGGTGTTTGGATTCCTTGTTCGAGTTTTATTCTAATAGTACCACATTAAAGTCGAAATGTCCCTATTGGATTATTTATTGGTGTTGGCTCTCTTCCGAGTGTTTAGTCTTAGCCCGGTACCTTTCACTACTCACTTGTTTTCTTACTTCCAACCTTGGCATTGGTTGTTGAGTTCGAACTTCCTACTCCGCCTAGTGGTTATGACTTCTTAGTTGTTTTCTTCTACTCTATTGTTAGCTGTTCTCTTTCTTTTGTTGGTTGAATTCTATGACTTATGAATTGGATTCCGTCCTACCTTAGCGAGGTGCCCTGCGAGTTGTTCTCTTCTCAATAGTGAGTTGTATTATTCGTTGTTGTTGGGCTTTTTGAGTATTATGAGCGGTAGTTCCATTCTTCTATTAGGTGGTTTCAGTCTGTATTGCGGGGGGCGTCGCTTAGACTTCTTAGCTCAATTCCAAATTCTGTGTTTCATCCTGTATTAACTGAGTCCTTACCAAGGGTTCCCTAACCCTAACGAACGAGTAAGACTTGCACTAACACTGGAAAGTCACAATCAATGGATGCTCCGCCTACACTTATGTCTCCACTCGCTCATGCCTGTACTAAGGAGGGAAATCCTGTGTACCACGTTGAAGCCTTAGAGGCAGTAGGGGAAGAGCCAAAACACCAAGTCCGGATAGTAAGCCCGAGAAGCGGTTTAGAGCCTTGGAGGCGGGTGCAAGCCCTTGTTAACCAGATGAGATGGCATTCTTCCTTTTGAGTGCGATTCCGCTTTATTATTATTATTCTGGGTAGATTGCTTTCCTTACTCAGAGTTTCCAATTGCTTTCCTTACTTTGGTATCCTTAGGAGTCAGTATTAGTAGCCTTAGATTTCTATGAGTGAGTATTCCTGTTGTGTTCGGTGCTTGAGTCGCTTGGTGGCTTAGATAAGTACTAAGAATAATAACAGAATTCGAGTCGGGAGCAGGTGCAATCGGGTGAGTCTAATTAAGAGCGGAGGGAGCAGCCAGCCTTGTTTGCAGTGGTTGGGATTCCTATGAGTCAATAAAGCCTTGTTTGCAGTGGTTGGGATTCCTATGAGTCAATAATGGGATTCCTATGAGTCAATAAAGCCTTGTTTGCAGTGGTTGGGATTCCTATGAGTCAATAAAGCCTTGTTTGCAGTGGTTGGGATTCCTATGAGTCAATAAAGCCTTGTTTGCAGTGGTTGGGATTCCTATGAGTCAATAAAGCCTTGTTTGCAGTGGTTGGGATTCCTATGAGTCAATAAAGCCTTGTTTGCAGTGGTTGGGATTCCTATGAGTCAATAAAGCCTTGTTTGCAGTGGTTGGGATTCCTATGAGTCAATAAAGCCTTGTTTGCAGTGGTTGGGATTCCTATGAGTCAATAAAGCCTTGTTTGCAGTGGTTGGGATTCCTATGAGTCAATAAAGCCTTGTTTGCAGTGGTTGGGATTCCTATGAGTCAATAAAGCCTTGTTTGCAGTGGTTGGGATTCCTATGAGTCAATAAAGCCTTGTTTGCAGTGGTTGGGATTCCTATGAGTCAATAAAGCCTTGTTTGCAGTGGTTGGGATTCCTATGAGTCAATCACTTGTTAGCGGCAGTGCAATACCTAGTTTTTCGTTATCGCCTTGTGGGCACTGCTTTGATTCTATGTTATTAGTTTAGAGCCTTATGCGCTAGGACGAGGGTAATTCTTATTGTTTCAATTCTTTATTATGATGTTTGAAGTGAAGTCTTTATGGGGTGTTTCACTCCGATGATAGTGGTTCATTCTTATCCTTAGTGGGTTGATTCCTACTTCTTTGTCTTACACTTAATAGTGGTAGAGTAGTTTCGCTCTTTTACTTATTAGTTTCAGAATGGGCAAGCAGGGAGTGCTTGAAGAACAGAACTCTAACTATGGCATTGAAGAGTCCACGCAAAGGAAATAAGACGGAAAGTAAGGAGCATCAGAGTGCAGGTAGGGATACTCGGCCTTGGGATCAGTAGTCCTCGTTTTCAAGCGAAGAAGGGTCTTCTTGTTAGTAAGGGTTGTGTTTCAGTCCGGTACTAACCTTTCTGATTCCTGTAACTTTATTATTCCTATTAGCAGATGCACCACATCGTATCTGAGTGGGAAGAAAGAGAGAAGGGAAGTTCCGTTAGAAAGGAAGCCTTAGATCGAGGAAAGGCATACTCAAACAATAGGCATTGAAGACACAGGAGCGGGGTTTGACAGGTAATAGACTCAATTCAATCCCTGTAGCGGAAGAACGAAGCTAGTGAGTAAGGCTTATAGACAGGAGATAAGGACTCAGAGCGGGTAAAGCTAGGGTCGAGGTCTTTAAGGAATGGAACGGAACTAGGAATTCCACTAGTAAGTAAAGGAATGGAACGGAACTAGGAATTCCACTAGTAAGTAAAGGAATGGAACGGAACTAGGAATTCCACTAGTAAGTAAAGGAATGGTAAGTAAAGGAATGGAACGGAACTAGGAATTCCACTAGTAAGTAAAGGAATGGAACGGAACTAGGAATTCCACTAGTAAGTAAAGGAATGGAACGGAACTAGGAATTCCACTAGTAAGTAAAGGAATGGAACGGAACTAGGAATTCCACTAGTAAGTAAAGGAATGGAACGGAACTAGGAATTCCACTAGTAAGTAAAGGAATGGAACGGAACTAGGAATTCCACTAGTAAGTAAAGGAATGGAACGGAACTAGGAATTCCACTAGTAAGTAAAGGAATGGAACGGAACTAGGAATTCCACTAGTAAGTAAAGGAATGGAACGGAACTAGGAATTCCACTAGTAAGTAAAGGAATGGAACGGAACTAGGAATTCCACTAGTAAGTAAAGGAATGGAACGGAACTAGGAATTCCACTAGTAAGTAAAGGAATGGAACGGAACTAGGAATTCCACTAGTAAGTAAAGGAATGGAACGGAACTAGGAATTCCACTAGTAAGTAGCAAGCCTTGGACAGTGAACTGTAAGCCTGAAACCAGTGAGCAGAAGTCTGAAACCACCGAGTAAGCCTACCGGAAGGCGGACTCAGAATCAAACCAGTAAGTAGTAGACTAAGAATGAGCTCCAGTAGATAGAGACTAAAACCTATGAGAGTGAGTTTGAAGCCTTAGCCTGAAACAAGTGAGTTGAAGTCTGAAACCACCGAGTAAGCCTACCGGAAGGCGGACTAAGAGCGAGCTCCAGGAGTCGAAGTCTTAAAGCGAGTACTCAGGCTGTAGCTCAGGGGACTTAGAACCTCACCGATATGACTCAAAGCCAACAAGCAGACAAGTAAGAAAGTGAGAATGAAAAACCAGTAGCTAAAGCCTGTAGCTCAGGTAACTAGACTGTAGCCCGTAGCTCAGTAGCCTCAGAATCCAACTAGCTTACCTAAGTCTCAACGTGGTCGGGCAAGGAATGAGCTCACCAAGGCAGAGAATCAAACCACCCGGACTCAGTCTCAAACCGGAAGTCGAAGCCCTAAGTCAGCTGCTCAAGCCTCGGACCACTAGCTGACAGAATGAGACCACTGAGTGGCAGACTGAAACTAGCTTGCCTCAGCCTTGCACCCCGCTGCCCAAGCCCGGAGCTCTGTTGCCTTAGCCTGTAGCTCAGTAGTAGTAGGCTGTAGCGGCGGAGTATAGAATGTAGCTCAGTAGCTAAGGTATCGATTCTCCGCGGTATCGATTCTCCGCATCTAGGTATTGGTATCGATTCTCCGCTCTCAGGCTACTAACTAAGGTATCGATTCTCCGCATCTAGTATAAAGGTATTAATTCTCCGCAGCTAGGGCAACTCTGTAGCTCAAGTAAGAATTGCACTCAGGAGTCACAGAATAACCAGTGAGTGGAAGGCTGAGACCGGTGAGTCACAGAATGGAACCAGTGAGTATAAGAATGAGACCGGTCGGACAGAGAATCAAACTCACTTCCCTTAGACTTTACCTGTAGCTATGGAGCCTGTAGCAGTGGGGGAACAGACCTAGACTGGAGCTGAGTAGCTCAAGAATGAAACCAGTGAGTGGAAGAATCAAACCACCAAGCAACTACTAATGACCAAGCCACTACTAACGTGGCGCGGTAGCGAGCGGATAAAGCGGTAGCGAGTTTAAGACAGAGACTGAGGGTAGCTCCCCTTAGACTGTAACCACCGACTTAGAGACTGAAACCGGTGGGACAGAGAATGGAACTGGTGTGGCTCAGCCTGCAGCTCCGGGGTCTAAGGCTTGCTCTGCGGGGGAACAGAATGAAAGTAGTAGGTCTCAGGCTCAAAGCAGTGAGTTGAAGAATGAAACCAGTAACTGTAAGCCTAGGAACCAGCAGCTAAAGACTGAAACCAAGACTGAAACCGGTGGGACAGAGGCTCAAACCGGGCAGTGAGAGACTGAAACTCGCTTCCCTTAGCCTGAAACCAGTCAATCACAGAATTGAACAAGGTAGACTCGGCCTTGAACTCACTAATGAAAGAATGAAACCCATCAGTCGAAGCCTTAGCTGGTATATCACAGAATCCAACTAGCTTACCTCGGCCTCGAACCGGTCGGACTCAGGCTTCTCTCACCAAGGCTAAGAATGAAAGCCAGTAAGCCCAAGCCTGTAGCTCAGGAGTAAAAGAATGTAGCGGGGTTAGGAGTTCGAAGTTTAGGTCTCAGCCTTGCTCTCAGGAGGCTAAGAGTTGGCCTCCGCTGCTAGAGAATCAAAACAACAACAACAAGAATCAAACTAATACCAATCAGAATCAACTCCCCAGGAGGCAAAGAATCCAACTAGCTGACCTCAGACTCGAACCACCAAGCAACTACGGCTGACCAAGCCGACCGAGGCGCGGTAGCGAGCGGATAAAGCGGTAGCGAGTTACAGTCAAAGAATCAAAGGAGTCGGTCTCGGCCTCTAGCTCAGTTACCTTAGCCTAAAACTAGTACTACTAAGAATGAGCTCACCAAGGCAAAGAATTAGACCACTGAGTTGCAGCCTTAAGCTCAGTTGCCCAAGAATGAAACAAGTTCCCCTAAGTCTCAAAGCGGTCGGGCTTAGACTTAGCTTCAGCAACCTTAGCCTGTAGCTCAGTTAACTCAGAGTCAAAGTAGTGGGTCAAAGAATGGGCCTAAGCAGCCACAGACTACAACCAGTGCTGGGCAGACTGGGACAAGTGAGTGTCAGGCTGATGCTTAGGTGTTTCAGAATGAGCTCCGGTAGTCAAAGAATGCAAGTAGTCGGTCTCAGGCTTAGAGCTAGTACTTAGAATTGAACCAGTGAGTCGAAGCCTGTAGCTCAGGTATGGAGCTCAGTAGCTAAGGTATAGAATGAGCTCCAGTAGCTAGAGAATCAAACCGGTAAGCTCAAGCCTTGCTCTCAGGGGTCTCAGGATGTAACTCAGCTGCTCAAGCCTTGGACCGGTGAGGAGCAGGATGAAACAGGTGAGTTGAAGAATCAAACTCAGTAGCTAGAGAATGGAACCCAGTAGCTCGAGCCTCGGACCGATCAGTCAAAGTCTAATACCTAGCAGCGGCAGCCTCAAACCTATGGGTCAAAGCCTGAAACCGAGCAGTATCAGCCTGTCCGGAGTGAGACTAAGAATGGAACCACTAACTAACAGACTCAAACCAGTGCGGCTCAGCCTGTAGCTCAGCAGTGACAGAATCAACCCTATGAGTATCAGCCTTCAACCGGCGAGTATCAGTCTGTCCGGAGTGGGTATCAGACTCGAACAGGGCAGCTCAAGCCTGTCGCTCATGGGTCTCAGAATGTAACTCAGCTGCTCAAGCCTTGGATCCAATGCCCTTAGCCTGTCGCTCGGTAGCTAGAGACTAAAAGCGGTCTTCAACTCCGATAACTACTAATAGGTATAAGTGGTCTTCTTCTCCGATGTAAACAAATACTATCCTACCGGTCCTCTTCTCCGCATCCCTACTTAATAGGTCTAAGCGGTCTTCAACTCCGATAACTACTAATAGGTATAAGTGGTCTTCTTCTCCGATGTAAACAAATACTATCCTACCGGTCCTCTTCTCCGCATCCCTACTTAATAGGTCTAAGCGGTCTTCAACTCCGATAACTACTAATAGGTATAAGTGGTCTTCTTCTCCGATGTAAACAAATACTATCCTACCGGTCCTCTTCTCCGCATCCCTACTTAATAGGTCTAAGCGGTCTTCAACTCCGATAACTACTAATAGGTATAAGTGGTCTTCTTCTCCGATGTAAACAAATACTATCCTACCGGTCCTCTTCTCCGCATCCCTACTTAATAGGTCTAAGCGGTCTTCAACTCCGATAACTACTAATAGGTATAAGTGGTCTTCTTCTCCGATGTAAACAAATACTATCCTACCGGTCCTCTTCTCCGCATCCCTACTTAATAGGTCTAAGCGGTCTTCAACTCCGATAACTACTAATAGGTATAAGTGGTCTTCTTCTCCGATGTAAACAAATACTATCCTACCGGTCCTCTTCTCCGCATCCCTACTTAATAGGTCTAAGCGGTCTTCAACTCCGATAACTACTAATAGGTATAAGTGGTCTTCTTCTCCGATGTAAACAAATACTATCCTACCGGTCCTCTTCTCCGCATCCCTACTTAATAGGTCTAAGCGGTCTTCAACTCCGATAACTACTAATAGGTATAAGTGGTCTTCTTCTCCGATGTAAACAAATACTATCCTACCGGTCCTCTTCTCCGCATCCCTACTTAATAGGTCTAAGCGGTCTTCAACTCCGATAACTACTAATAGGTATAAGTGGTCTTCTTCTCCGATGTAAACAAATACTATCCTACCGGTCCTCTTCTCCGCATCCCTACTTAATAGGTCTAAGCGGTCTTCAACTCCGATAACTACTAATAGGTATAAGTGGTCTTCTTCTCCGATGTAAGTACTAGACTGTAGCTCGGTAGCTCAAGCCTGTATAGGTAGCTATGGAGCCTGTCCGGAGGTGGACTAAGAATTGAACTAGTGGGTATCAGGCTTCAACCGATCAGTCAAGGAATGGAACTAACAACTTACAGAATGGAGCTCCCTTCCCTCGGCCTCAACCCGGGCAGTTGCAGCCTGCAGCTCGGTAGGCAAAGAATGAGACTGAGACCGGCCGGACTCAGACTGAAAGCAGTAAGACAGAGACTCGAACCGGGCAGCAACAGAATGAGACCTATGAGTTGCTGCCCAAGGATACAGAATCAACCCGGGCAGTTGCAGCCTGCAGCTCGGTAGGCAAAGAATGAGACTGAGACCGGCCGGACTCAGACTGAAAGCAGTAAGACAGAGACTCGAACCGGGCAGCAACAGAATGAGACCGACTGCTAGTAGCTTGTAACACCGGTACTCAGAATGGAGCTCCCTTCCCTCGGCCTCAACCCGGGCAGTTGCAGCCTGCAGCTCGGTAGGCAAAGAATGAGACTGAGACCGGCCGGACTCAGACTGAAAGCAGTAAGACAGAGACTCGAACCGGGCAGCAACAGAATGAGACCTATGAGTTGCTGCCCAAGGATACAGAATCAACCCGGGCAGTTGCAGCCTGCAGCTCGGTAGGCAAAGAATGAGACTGAGACCGGCCGGACTCAGACTGAAAGCAGTAAGACAGAGACTCGAACCGGGCAGCAACAGAATGAGACCTATGAGTTGCTGCCCAAGGATACAGAATCAACCCGGGCAGTTGCAGCCTGCAGCTCGGTAGGCAAAGAATGAGACTGAGACCGGCCGGACTCAGACTGAAAGCAGTAAGACAGAGACTCGAACCGGGCAGCAACAGAATGAGACCTATGAGTTGCTGCCCAAGGATACAGAATCAACCCGGGCAGTTGCAGCCTGCAGCTCGGTAGGCAAAGAATGAGACTGAGACCGGCCGGACTCAGACTGAAAGCAGTAAGACAGAGACTCGAACCGGGCAGCAACAGAATGAGACCGACTGCTAGTAGCTTGTAACACCGGTACTCAGAATGGAGCTCCCTTCCCTCGGCCTCAACCCGGGCAGTTGCAGCCTGCAGCTCGGTAGGCAAAGAATGAGACTGAGACCGGCCGGACTCAGACTGAAAGCAGTAAGACAGAGACTCGAACCGGGCAGCAACAGAATGAGACCTATGAGTTGCTGCCCAAGGATACAGAATCAACCCGGGCAGTTGCAGCCTGCAGCTCGGTAGGCAAAGAATGAGACTGAGACCGGCCGGACTCAGACTGAAAGCAGTAAGACAGAGACTCGAACCGGGCAGCAACAGAATGAGACCTAAGGTATCGATTCTCCGCATACTAGCTTGCAGTCTAATACCAGTTGCTTGTAGCCTGTCGCTCAGGTATAGTAGCTTGTATCCCGGACTCAGGCTTCAACCGATCAGTCAAGGAATGGAACTAACAACTTACAGAATGGAGCTCCCTTCCCTCGGCCTCAACCCGGGCAGTTGCAGCCTGCAGCTCGGTAGGCAAAGAATGAGACTGAGACCGGCCGGACTCAGACTGAAAGCAGTAAGACAGAGACTCGAACCGGGCAGCAACAGAATGAGACCGACTGCTAGTAGCTTGTAACACCGGTACTCAGAATGGAGCTCCCTTCCCTCGGCCTCAACCCGGGCAGTTGCAGCCTGCAGCTCGGTAGGCAAAGAATGAGACTGAGACCGGCCGGACTCAGACTGAAAGCAGTAAGACAGAGACTCGAACCGGGCAGCAACAGAATGAGACCTATGAGTTGCTGCCCAAGGATACAGAATCAACCCGGGCAGTTGCAGCCTGCAGCTCGGTAGGCAAAGAATGAGACTGAGACCGGCCGGACTCAGACTGAAAGCAGTAGGTATCGGCCTTAGCTTCAGTGACCTCAGAATGGAAGTAGTAGGTATCGGCCTTAGCTTCAGTGACCTCAGAATGGAAGTAGTAGGTATCGGCCTTAGCTTCAGTGACCTCAGAATGGAAGTAGTAGGTATCGGCCTTAGCTTCAGTGACCTCAGAATGGAAGTAGTAGGTATCGGCCTTAGCTTCAGTGACCTCAGAATGGAAGTAGTAGGTATCGGCCTTAGCTTCAGTGACCTCAGAATGGAAGTAGTAGGTATCGGCCTTAGCTTCAGTGACCTCAGAATGGAAGTAGTAGGTATCGGCCTTAGCTTCAGTGACCTCAGAATGGAAGTAGTAGGTATCGGCCTTAGCTTCAGTGACCTCAGAATGGAAGTAGTAGGTATCGGCCTTAGCTTCAGTGACCTCAGAATGGAAGTAGTAGGTATCGGCCTTAGCTTCAGTGACCTCAGAATGGAAGTAGTAGGTATCGGCCTTAGCTTCAGTGACCTCAGAATGGAAGTAGTAGGTATCGGCCTTAGCTTCAGTGACCTCAGAATGGAAGTAGTAGGTATCGGCCTTAGCTTCAGTGACCTCAGAATGGAAGTAGTAGGTATCGGCCTTAGCTTCAGTGACCTCAGAATGGAAGTAGTAGGTATCGGCCTTAGCTTCAGTGACCTCAGAATGGAAGTAGTAGGTATCGGCCTTAGCTTCAGTGACCTCAGAATGGAAGTAGTAGGTATCGGCCTTAGCTTCAGTGACCTCAGAATGGAAGTAGTAGGTATCGGCCTTAGCTTCAGTGACCTCAGAATGGAAGTAGTAGGTATCGGCCTTAGCTTCAGTGACCTCAGAATGGAAGTAGTAGGTATCGGCCTTAGCTTCAGTGACCTCAGAATGGAAGTAGTAGGTATCGGCCTTAGCTTCAGTGACCTCAGAATGGAAGTAGTAGGTATCGGCCTTAGCTTCAGTGACCTCAGAATGGAAGTAGTAGGTATCGGCCTTAGCTTCAGTGACCTCAGAATGGAAGTAGTAGGTATCGGCCTTAGCTTCAGTGACCTCAGAATGGAAGTAGTAGGTATCGGCCTTAGCTCATCAAGTCTAAGACTGAAACCGGGCAGCGGCAGAATGAGACAAGTGAGTTGAAGCCTGAAACCGACCGGACTCAGTCTCAAACCCGGCAGTCGAAGCCTGTCGCGGGGTAGTCAAAGGTACAAGCTACTCCTGGAAATGCGTTGTTTTTTCCCGGGGTTCGTCCACTTTTTCATCAAATTGATCGGGCTATTAAGGGAATTTCCTTTGCGTCCAAAAAACACGGGAAAACGCACAAATCTCATTTCCATCTGGTCATCTATTAGGGGAATTTCCTTTGCGTCCAAAAAACACGGGAAAACGCACAAATCTCATTTCCATCTGGTCATCTATTAGGGGAATTTCCTTTGCGTCCAAAAAACACGGGAAAACGCACAAATCTCATTTCCATCTGGTCATCTATTAGGGGAATTTCCTTTGCGTCCAAAAAACACGGGAAAACGCACAAATCTCATTTCCATCTGGTCATCTATTAGGGGAATTTCCTTTGCGTCCAAAAAACACGGGAAAACGCACAAATCTCATTTCCATCTGGTCATCTATTAGGGGAATTTCCTTTGCGTCCAAAAAACACGGGAAAACGCACAAATCTCATTTCCATCTGGTCATCTATTAGGGGAATTTCCTTTGCGTCCAAAAAACACGGGAAAACGCACAAATCTCATTTCCATCTGGTCATCTATTAGGGGAATTTCCTTTGCGTCCAAAAAACACGGGAAAACGCACAAATCTCATTTCCATCTGGTCATCTATTAGGGGAATTTCCTTTGCGTCCAAAAAACACGGGAAAACGCACAAATCTCATTTCCATCTGGTCATCTATTAGGGGAATTTCCTTTGCGTCCAAAAAACACGGGAAAACGCACAAATCTCATTTCCATCTGGTCATCTATTAGGGGAATTTCCTTTGCGTCCAAAAAACACGGGAAAACGCACAAATCTCATTTCCATCTGGTCATCTATTAGGGGAATTTCCTTTGCGTCCAAAAAACACGGGAAAACGCACAAATCTCATTTCCATCTGGTCATCTATTAGGGGAATTTCCTTTGCGTCCAAAAAACACGGGAAAACGCACAAATCTCATTTCCATCTGGTCATCTATTAGGGGAATTTCCTTTGCGTCCAAAAAACACGGGAAAACGCACAAATCTCATTTCCATCTGGTCATCTATTAGGGGAATTTCCTTTGCGTCCAAAAAACACGGGAAAACGCACAAATCTCATTTCCATCTGGTCATCTATTAGGGGAATTTCCTTTGCGTCCAAAAAACACGGGAAAACGCACAAATCTCATTTCCATCTGGTCATCTATTAGGGGAATTTCCTTTGCGTCCAAAAAACACGGGAAAACGCACAAATCTCATTTCCATCTGGTCATCTATTAGGGGAATTTCCTTTGCGTCCAAAAAACACGGGAAAACGCACAAATCTCATTTCCATCTGGTCATCTATTAGGGGAATTTCCTTTGCGTCCAAAAAACACGGGAAAACGCACAAATCTCATTTCCATCTGGTCATCTATTAGGGGAATTTCCTTTGCGTCCAAAAAACACGGGAAAACGCACAAATCTCATTTCCATCTGGTCATCTATTAGGGGAATTTCCTTTGCGTCCAAAAAACACGGGAAAACGCACAAATCTCATTTCCATCTGGTCATCTATTAGGGGAATTTCCTTTGCGTCCAAAAAACACGGGAAAACGCACAAATCTCATTTCCATCTGGTCATCTATTAGGGGAATTTCCTTTGCGTCCAAAAAACACGGGAAAACGCACAAATCTCATTTCCATCTGGTCATCTATTAGGGGAATTTCCTTTGCGTCCAAAAAACACGGGAAAACGCACAAATCTCATTTCCATCTGGTCATCTATTAGGGGAATTTCCTTTGCGTCCAAAAAACACGGGAAAACGCACAAATCTCATTTCCATCTGGTCATCTATTAGGGGAATTTCCTTTGCGTCCAAAAAACACGGGAAAACGCACAAATCTCATTTCCATCAGGATAAGAAAGAAAGTATAGTTCGGGTAAGTCAAGTTCAGAGATAAAAGAAAGTAAAGGTTCGAGTGTGGGTGCTCTAGGAGAATCTGCTGTTCGAGTTGAATCCGTTTTCTGTCATCCTTAATAAAGAGAGATAGAATTGAACCTATGTTTTTTGCTACTGTTTGTGTACTGAGTGGGTACATGAGAAAGCTCACCTGTTTTTCACCTGTTTTATCAATTCCAACGGTGTTAAGTAAACTCTCTACTCCTTCTCTCCTACTACTACTACAGCCGGGGGTGTCACTGTTCCTAGGCAATTCAATTCTTTACTTTCTATTCTTGACATCCGGATCTAGCAACGAACTCTACCTGTCATTGCTACACACAAGCTATTCCCTTAGTATAGGCTCTTCAAAACCCCCTCTTGACACACAACACACCCACGTATGAACCCGCCTATTTACTCTTTCACCCCCTTAGCATAGGCTCGCATAGGTTCTTCCTCATATTACTATTCAAACTCTCCCACTCATATTACTATTCAAACTCTCCCACTCATATTACTATTCAAACTCT
This sequence comes from Musa balbisiana, assembly GCA_004837865.1. Taxonomy (NCBI): domain Eukaryota; kingdom Viridiplantae; phylum Streptophyta; class Magnoliopsida; order Zingiberales; family Musaceae; genus Musa; species Musa balbisiana. The sequence continues at coordinate 58,161 of PYDT01002583.1, read as the reverse complement.
CCCACTCATATTACTATTCAAACTCTCCCACTCATATTACTATTCAAACTCTCCCACTCATATTACTATTCAAACTCTCCCACTCATATTACTATTCAAACTCTCCCACTCATATTACTATTCAAACTCTCCCACTCATATTACTATTCAAACTCTCCCACTCATATTACTATTCAAACTCTCCCACTCATATTACTATTCAAACTCTCCCACTCATATTACTATTCAAACTCTCCCACTCATATTACTATTCAAACTCTCCCACTCATATTACTATTCAAACTCTCCCACTCATATTACTATTCAAACTCTCCCACTCATATTACTATTCAAACTCTCCCACTCATATTACTATTCAAACTCTCCCACTCATATTACTATTCAAACTCTCCCACTCATATTACTATTCAAACTCTCCCACTCATATTACTATTCAAACTCTCCCACTCATATTACTATTCAAACTCTCCCACTCATATTACTATTCAAACTCTCCCACTCATATTACTATTCAAACTCTCCCACTCATATTACTATTCAAACTCTCCCACTCATATTACTATTCAAACTCTCCCACTCATATTACTATTCAAACTCTCCCACTCATATTACTATTCAAACTCTCCCACTCATATTACTATTCAAACTCTCCCACTCATATTACTATTCAAACTCTCCCACTCATATTACTATTCAAACTCTCCCACTCATATTACTATTCAAACTCTCCCACTCATATTACTATTCAAACTCTCCCACTCATATTACTATTCAAACTCTCCCACTCATATTACTATTCAAACTCTCCCACTCATATTACTATTCAAACTCTCCCACTCATATTACTATTCAAACTCTCCCACTCATATTACTATTCAAACTCTCCCACTCATATTACTATTCAAACTCTCCCACTCATATTACTATTCAAACTCTCCCACTCATATTACTATTCAAACTCTCCCACTCATATTACTATTCAAACTCTCCCACTCATATTACTATTCAAACTCTCCCACTCATATTACTATTCAAACTCTCCCACTCATATTACTATTCAAACTCTCCCACTCATATTACTATTCAAACTCTCCCACTCATATTACTATTCAAACTCTCCCACTCATATTACTATTCAAACTCTCCCACTCATATTACTATTCAAACTCTCCCACTCATATTACTATTCAAACTCTCCCACTCATATTACTATTCAAACTCTCCCACTCATATTACTATTCAAACTCTCCCACTCATATTACTATTCAAACTCTCCCACTCATATTACTATTCAAACTCTCCCACTCATATTACTATTCAAACTCTCCCACTCATATTACTATTCAAACTCTCCCACTCATATTACTATTCAAACTCTCCCACTCATATTACTATTCAAACTCTCCCACTCATATTACTATTCAAACTCTCCCACTCATATTACTATTCAAACTCTCCCACTCATATTACTATTCAAACTCTCCCACTCATATTACTATTCAAACTCTCCCACTCATATTACTATTCAAACTCTCCAAAAGTAGTGGCCAAGTTGAATCAGAGGTCAAGTCGCTAGCTGCCCTAGGTGGTATTATTGCAGGGTGCTCAAGAGGAAAGGTTCTTTACCTTAGTAGTTATACGAGAATATCCTTATGAAGCGAGGGAATCTGTTGTTTCAATTGAATTCTGAACTTGGAGCTACTGCTAACAAAAGTACTTGATTTCCGCCCTTGCCGACCCGAGACTACTACTTGGACTACTACTTGTTTTGTTGGGGCTGTCAACGGGAGTTTCATTCTTAATTCCAACTAGCAACTACTCGGGATGAAGACTATAACTTGAACAGGACTACCTGGACTACAACTACCGGGATTATACTCCAACCATTAACGTAAGGGCAGAGGCAAGCTAACAGCTGGGAGAACTCTTAGTGTACCAACAACTGAGGCAGTCGGTCAAGGTGGCAAGACAAGACGGAAAGTACTGAAGTGAAGAATTGAACTAGCCTCACACAGGTACTGAAGTTCTGAATTGCTATTAAAAAACCCGGGTTTCGATGAGTGACTGGGTGTTAGAAGCCCCTGTTCTTGTTCTAGTGTCATCCCGCCGAGCCACTACAGGATTGAAGACCGAGTTGAATCCGTTTTCTGTCATCCTTAATAAAGAGAGATAGAATTGAACCTATGTTTTTTGCTACTGTTTGTGTACTGAGTGGGTACATGAGAAAGCTCACCTGTTTTTCACCTGTTTTATCAATTCCAACGGTGTTAAGTAAACTCTCTACTCCTTCTCTCCTACTACTACTCCAGATAAGTGGTCTCCTACTACTACTACAGCCGGGGGTGTCACTGTTCCTAGGCAATTCAATTCTTTACTTTCTATTCTTGACATCCGGATCTAGCAACGAACTCTACCTGTCATTGCTACACACAAGCTATTCCCTTAGTATAGGCTCTTCAAAACCCCCTCTTGACACACAACACACCCACGTATGAACCCGCCTATTTACTCTTTCACCCCCTTAGCATAGGCTCGCATAGGTTCTTCCTCATATTACTATTCAAACTCTCCCACTCATATTACTATTCAAACTCTCCCACTCATATTACTATTCAAACTCTCCCACTCATATTACTATTCAAACTCTCCCACTCATATTACTATTCAAACTCTCCCACTCATATTACTATTCAAACTCTCCCACTCATATTACTATTCAAACTCTCCCACTCATATTACTATTCAAACTCTCCCACTCATATTACTATTCAAACTCTCCCACTCATATTACTATTCAAACTCTCCCACTCATATTACTATTCAAACTCTCCCACTCATATTACTATTCAAACTCTCCCACTCATATTACTATTCAAACTCTCCCACTCATATTACTATTCAAACTCTCCCACTCATATTACTATTCAAACTCTCCCACTCATATTACTATTCAAACTCTCCCACTCATATTACTATTCAAACTCTCCCACTCATATTACTATTCAAACTCTCCCACTCATATTACTATTCAAACTCTCCCACTCATATTACTATTCAAACTCTCCCACTCATATTACTATTCAAACTCTCCCACTCATATTACTATTCAAACTCTCCCACTCATATTACTATTCAAACTCTCCCACTCATATTACTATTCAAACTCTCCCACTCATATTACTATTCAAACTCTCCCACTCATATTACTATTCAAACTCTCCCACTCATATTACTATTCAAACTCTCCCACTCATATTACTATTCAAACTCTCCCACTCATATTACTATTCAAACTCTCCCACTCATATTACTATTCAAACTCTCCCACTCATATTACTATTCAAACTCTCCCACTCATATTACTATTCAAACTCTCCCACTCATATTACTATTCAAACTCTCCCACTCATATTACTATTCAAACTCTCCCACTCATATTACTATTCAAACTCTCCCACTCATATTACTATTCAAACTCTCCCACTCATATTACTATTCAAACTCTCCCACTCATATTACTATTCAAACTCTCCCACTCATATTACTATTCAAACTCTCCCACTCATATTACTATTCAAACTCTCCCACTCATATTACTATTCAAACTCTCCCACTCATATTACTATTCAAACTCTCCCACTCATATTACTATTCAAACTCTCCCACTCATATTACTATTCAAACTCTCCCACTCATATTACTATTCAAACTCTCCCACTCATATTACTATTCAAACTCTCCCACTCATATTACTATTCAAACTCTCCCACTCATATTACTATTCAAACTCTCCCACTCATATTACTATTCAAACTCTCCCACTCATATTACTATTCAAACTCTCCCACTCATATTACTATTCAAACTCTCCCACTCATATTACTATTCAAACTCTCCCACTCATATTACTATTCAAACTCTCCCACTCATATTACTATTCAAACTCTCCCACTCATATTACTATTCAAACTCTCCCACTCATATTACTATTCAAACTCTCCCACTCATATTACTATTCAAACTCTCCCACTCATATTACTATTCAAACTCTCCCACTCATATTACTATTCAAACTCTCCCACTCATATTACTATTCAAACTCTCCCACTCATATTACTATTCAAACTCTCCCACTCATATTACTATTCAAACTCTCCCACTCATATTACTATTCAAACTCTCCCACTCATATTACTATTCAAACTCTCCCACTCATATTACTATTCAAACTCTCCCACTCATATTACTATTCAAACTCTCCCACTCATATTACTATTCAAACTCTCCCACTCATATTACTATTCAAACTCTCCCACTCATATTACTATTCAAACTCTCCCACTCATATTACTATTCAAACTCTCCCACTCATATTACTATTCAAACTCTCCCACTCATATTACTATTCAAACTCTCCCACTCATATTACTATTCAAACTCTCCCACTCATATTACTATTCAAACTCTCCCACTCATATTACTATTCAAACTCTCCCACTCATATTACTATTCAAACTCTCCCACTCATATTACTATTCAAACTCTCCCACTCATATTACTATTCAAACTCTCCCACTCATATTACTATTCAAACTCTCCCACTCATATTACTATTCAAACTCTCCCACTCATATTACTATTCAAACTCTCCCACTCATATTACTATTCAAACTCTCCCACTCATATTACTATTCAAACTCTCCCACTCATATTACTATTCAAACTCTCCCACTCATATTACTATTCAAACTCTCCCACTCATATTACTATTCAAACTCTCCCACTCATATTACTATTCAAACTCTCCCACTCATATTACTATTCAAACTCTCCCACTCATATTACTATTCAAACTCTCCCACTCATATTACTATTCAAACTCTCCCACTCATATTACTATTCAAACTCTCCCACTCATATTACTATTCAAACTCTCCCACTCATATTACTATTCAAACTCTCCCACTCATATTACTATTCAAACTCTCCCACTCATATTACTATTCAAACTCTCCCACTCATATTACTATTCAAACTCTCCCACTCATATTACTATTCAAACTCTCCCACTCATATTACTATTCAAACTCTCCCACTCATATTACTATTCAAACTCTCCCACTCATATTACTATTCAAACTCTCCCACTCATATTACTATTCAAACTCTCCCACTCATATTACTATTCAAACTCTCCCACTCATATTACTATTCAAACTCTCCCACTCATATTACTATTCAAACTCTCCCACTCATATTACTATTCAAACTGCTCCTTATCTTGCTTATGATACTGTTCCAGCTTACAGCGCTTATTCCCTTGCTTCTTTTGAATGGAGGTACTCGTTGCTTAAATCAAATCATCTTTATTGGCAGTTGACAGCCGAACCCTATACGTAGCAGTGTTTGGAATAACATAATTTGAGTATTTGCTATAGGGAACAAACAACGGAACATGAATAAAAGGAACAAGCACAAGTAAGGCTAACTGGAGCTCTATTGGCGCAAGAAATATGACAAGGACCGTTTTCTGGGGACAAGATAGGGAAATTAGCCATTAGCAACCTGGAACATGGGTTCAACGACGAGAAATAGGAGTTCCACAGCACTTTCACTTTGCACGCGAGAGTCTATGAAAGAGAGGTAATAGGTGGAGCAGAACCTAAAGTCAAGGAATAAACTAATTAACGCTGGTTGCTTTTCTTTCTTTCGCCTAAACTTGTAGTGGCGTGGTCGACCTCTGGCACTTGAACTTATTCACACACGTCACTGATTGCCTTTACTGATTATGGGAGAGGTTCCTCTTAAGCGCCTAAGTACTGAATGTTACTTAAGTTATAGTTCGGCAAACTTACTAACGGGAGTTCGAAGCAAGGGGAACATGATAGAATGAATTTGTAACTGAGCAAGCAGACAAGGAGACTCACGGAATTGATTCTCTATAGCTTTAAGTAAGTAACAACCCTATACACTTACTGTCCAACTAAATAATAATGCGCGCCCACCAGCCAGCCCTTGAATTCTATCTGTGCTTTTCCTACTTTCATTCTATCTGTGCTTTTCCTACTTTCATTCTATCTGTGCTTTTCCTACTTTCATTCTATCTGTGCTTTTCCTACTTTCATTCTATCTGTGCTTTTCCTACTTTCATTCTATCTGTGCTTTTCCTACTTTCATTCTATCTGTGCTTTTCCTACTTTCATTCTATCTGTGCTTTTCCTACTTTCATTCTATCTGTGCTTTTCCTACTTTCATTCTATCTGTGCTTTTCCTACTTTCATTCTATCTGTGCTTTTCCTACTTTCATTCTATCTGTGCTTTTCCTACTTTCATTCTATCTGTGCTTTTCCTACTTTCATTCTATCTGTGCTTTTCCTACTTTCATTCTATCTGTGCTTTTCCTACTTTCATTCTATCTGTGCTTTTCCTACTTTCATTCTATCTGTGCTTTTCCTACTTTCATTCTATCTGTGCTTTTCCTACTTTCATTCTATCTGTGCTTTTCCTACTTTCATTCTATCTGTGCTTTTCCTACTTTCATTCTATCTGTGCTTTTCCTACTTTCATTCTATCTGTGCTTTTCCTACTTTCATTCTATCTGTGCTTTTCCTACTTTCATTCTATCTGTGCTTTTCCTACTTTCATTCTATCTGTGCTTTTCCTACTTTCATTCTATCTGTGCTTTTCCTACTTTCATTCTATCTGTGCTTTTCCTACTTTCATTCTATCTGTGCTTTTCCTACTTTCATTCTATCTGTGCTTTTCCTACTTTCATTCTATCTGTGCTTTTCCTACTTTCATTCTATCTGTGCTTTTCCTACTTTCATTCTATCTGTGCTTTTCCTACTTTCATTCTATCTGTGCTTTTCCTACTTTCATTCTATCTGTGCTTTTCCTACTTTCATTCTATCTGTGCTTTTCCTACTTTCATTCTATCTGTGCTTTTCCTACTTTCATTCTATCTGTGCTTTTCCTACTTTCATTCTATCTGTGCTTTTCCTACTTTCATTCTATCTGTGCTTTTCCTACTTTCATTCTATCTGTGCTTTTCCTACTTTCATTCTATCTGTGCTTTTCCTACTTTCATTCTATCTGTGCTTTTCCTACTTTCATTCTATCTGTGCTTTTCCTACTTTCATTCTATCTGTGCTTTTCCTACTTTCATTCTATCTGTGCTTTTCCTACTTTCATTCTATCTGTGCTTTTCCTACTTTCATTCTATCTGTGCTTTTCCTACTTTCATTCTATCTGTGCTTTTCCTACTTTCATTCTATCTGTGCTTTTCCTACTTTCATTCTATCTGTGCTTTTCCTACTTTCATTCTATCTGTGCTTTTCCTACTTTCATTCTATCTGTGCTTTTCCTACTTTCATTCTATCTGTGCTTTTCCTACTTTCATTCTATCTGTGCTTTTCCTACTTTCATTCTATCTGTGCTTTTCCTACTTTCATTCTATCTGTGCTTTTCCTACTTTCATTCTATCTGTGCTTTTCCTACTTTCATTCTATCTGTGCTTTTCCTACTTTCATTCTATCTGTGCTTTTCCTACTTTCATTCTATCTGTGCTTTTCCTACTTTCATTCTATCTGTGCTTTTCCTACTTTCATTCTATCTGTGCTTTTCCTACTTTCATTCTATCTGTGCTTTTCCTACTTTCATTCTATCTGTGCTTTTCCTACTTTCATTCTATCTGTGCTTTTCCTACTTTCATTCTATCTGTGCTTTTCCTACTTTCATTCTATCTGTGCTTTTCCTACTTTCATTCTATCTGTGCTTTTCCTACTTTCATTCTATCTGTGCTTTTCCTACTTTCATTCTATCTGTGCTTTTCCTACTTTCATTCTATCTGTGCTTTTCCTACTTTCATTCTATCTGTGCTTTTCCTACTTTCATTCTATCTGTGCTTTTCCTACCTTAGTAGTGGTTAGCTTCGTAGCCTAAGAATTGCCAGTGCTAGTTCTGATTTAATAAGAATTACCATGCTAGTTCTGATTTCAGTTGCAAGTCCTGTTCGAGCAAGACGTTCTATAAGTGTTGGCTTAGAGGCGGGAAGTTAAGAGTTTAGTTCAGATAGCCTAGATTTAGCTGAAACAACTGATTGAGAGGGAGACCAGAAGAATGGAATGCTCCTTGTTGTTGGCAAGAGGGAAGAACAATTACTGGCATAAGAAGTAGGAATATCTGAGTTTCAGACCGCTCCCCTGTATCCAATTCGAAATCCCGGAGTTGAACACCGGAGAAGAGCACCGCTCCCTTTGCTCTTAATATGGAACAGTGACTCAGTGCCGGTGTTTGGGTGGTTCTCGCAACTCCTCATTCTATTACTAGGCTAGGTCGTTTGTGAAGAAGCACTACTGCGGGGAGACAAGAACTGGCTTTTACTCACTATTGGCTTTCAGAAATATTCTATTGATTGCTCATCTATCTCTGGCTCTTTGAACTCTGCTGACAACTCCTCTCTACTTCCCGAACTATGGCAACTGGCAATACTTTCACTCCATTCTGAAAGGAAGGGGCCCGAAGTGAAAGAGTGAATGATTAGACCGTCAATACTTAGTGAAATTAATAGACCTAACTAGACCTAATAAGTAGTCCGCGTAGACCCAATGTCGAGAGGAGCCAGAGGTCTCAGAGATGCAATCTGTCTACTTGTATCCTATTTGGGAGTTCCATTCTGTTAATAGGTTTGGTTAGTTACCCTCATAGATATTCTACCCCCTAAAGATATTCTACCCAGCTAAACCCTCTGAGTCGGGGGATTACCTTCCCTTCCCGGTTTCTTCTTACGTGAGAGTTTTCTACCAGAAGTAGCTAAATCCTCTTGTATGGCAAAATCCTCTTGTCTGCAGCTTACTCTCCTCTTTCATTGCTATCCTCTCAGTTTGATTACTTACAGCCTCCTCCCGCAGTCAAAGAATGAAAGCCAGTAGCTATAGACTGTCGCTCAGGAGTCAAAGCCTGCCCGGAGTGGGTATCAGACTGTAACTCAGCTGCTCAAGCCTTGGTGTTCGGTTCGGAGCCTTAGAACCCGTAGCTCGAGCCTCAAAGTAGTAGGTATCAGCCTTGCACCCCGCAGTCAAAGAATGAAAGCCAGTAGCTATAGACTGTCGCTCAGGAGTCAAAGCCTGCCCGGAGTGGGTATCAGACTGTAACTCAGCTGCTCAAGCCTTGGTGTTCGGTTCGGAGCCTTAGAACCCGTAGCTCGAGCCTCAAAGTAGTAGGTATCAGCCTTGCACCCCGCAGTCAAAGAATGAAAGCCAGTAGCTATAGACTGTCGCTCAGGAGTCAAAGCCTGCCCGGAGTGGGTATCAGACTGTAACTCAGCTGCTCAAGCCTTGGTGTTCGGTTCGGAGCCTTAGAACCCGTAGCTCGAGCCTCAAAGTAGTAGGTATCAGCCTTGCACCCCTCTGGCCGACTATTACTTCATTCTTATCCTCTGTTTGATACCGGAATAGCCTTATACTTACTAGTAGAATGAGAACTTGTAACTTCATTCTTATCCTCTGTTTGATACCGGAATAGCCTTATACTTACTAGTAGAATTCGAACTTGCCTACTGGCTCACCTCTGAGTTGAATTCTAAGCTTGAGTTCACACCCGACCCGACTCCATTTAGAGCGTAAGCACCAACCCTAGCTGTAGAAAGCAAAGCCCTAGGGTTCAGAATTCATATCAGCTCTTGCCGACCCGACAGTGGTTGCTCGGCGGAAGTAAAGGAATGGAGCTCAGGAGCTAGAGACTAAAACAACTACTAACTAACAGACTCAAACCAGTGAGTGAAAGCCTGAAAGTAAGGGTAGCGAGACTGAGACACCTAACAGAAAGACCAACCCCGGGTGCGCCACTGAGAATTGCACTAGTAGTTGAAGCCTTCGCAGTGACCAGGAGAGAATGGAACTCTAGCCTTGCTCTACGGAATCAAAGAATGGAATGAGCTGCCCTAAGCCTGAAACCGGGCCTTGCTCTACGGAATCAAAGAATGGAATGAGCTGCCCTAAGCCTGAAACCAGGAAATCAAAGAATCAAACTCATAAATTACAGAATGAGACCTAGCAGTAGCAGCCTGAAAGCGGGTAGCTCGAGCCTCAAAGTAGTAGGTATCAGCCTTGCACCCCGCAGTCAAAGAATGAAAGCCAGTAGCTATAGACTGTCGCTCAGGAGTCAAAGCCTGCCCGGAGTGGGTATCAGACTGTAACTCAGCTGCTCAAGCCTTGGTGTTCGGTTCGGAGCCTTAGAACCCGTAGCTCGAGCCTCAGACCTCAGACCAGTGAGTAGCTGCCTCAGTTAAGTCCAGTACTATTTAGACATTTGCGTTGTTTTTTCCCGGGGTTCCATGACTTTTCTGACTTTTGGACCGAGCTATTAAGGGGCCAAGTCACTACTAATGTGACGCGGCAGGAGCTCCTCCAATGCGTTGAAAATTCCCGGGAAAACGTGAAATGATCATCCAAAATCGGAGCTCTATTAGCGGAAATCAGGTCACTGCCAGCCAAGGAACAGGATGTGACGCGGCAGCGTTGTTGCACGGGAAAACGCCAAGATCGAGGATCAAATCGGAGCTCTATTAAGGGAAATCGGGGTGCTATCATTTTTCTCGGGTTTCTATGACTTGATGAAGAGCTCCCCTGCCGCTACACAGTAGTAGTTACTTGGCCCATGAACTTGAGACTCAGAATAAAACCCGGAAGTCGAAGAATGAAACCGGGTAGCTTCCACCCCTACGACTAAGACTGAGCTCCCACCATTGCAGCCTGTCGCTGTGGAATCAAAGCCTGTAGCTTCAAGTTCTAAGACTCAAACTCGCTTCCCTTAGACTGAAACCGGTACGGCTCAGAGTGGAGCTCAGTAACCTTAGGCTAAAACCAGTACCAATCAGAATGAGACGAGCGCCCCTCAGACTCAACCCTATGAGTGGAAGGCTGACCCCGCCGACGGAGAATTGAGCTACCCAAAGTAAGACTCAAACCACTAACAACAAGAATGAAACCCCTCAGTAGCAGACTCAACCCTATGAGTGGAAGGCTGCCCCCAATAGAAACAGGACTTTATCCTTGGGGGGCACTGACACTTTCTTTACATCCTTTGAGTCTCCCTCTGCTGGGCGCTTTGTTAGCTTCCCTTGCTTGCCCGTAGTCTACCGTCGTTTTCTCTCATTCTCGTATGAGCCCCTTCCGATCCTGACTTCAATGCCTATAGGTTCGAGATCTAGACTTACCGTCCTTTCTTTCATTCTCTCTTTTATTGGTATTCTTTTCACTACCATTTATGATTATTCTTGGTTACTTATGTTTTCTCATATGGTATTTGATTCTTGTTTCTGAGGTAGTTCATTAGCTCAATTCGGTTTATTCGAAAGATACCAGCTAGAATGCAGAGTCTCAGTAGATCCCATCAGAATAAAAACACCGATCATAGGAATCGAGCCCGGAGAACACCGATCAGACTGAGAACTACGACTATGGGAATGAGACACTACCTTTGCAGCACGACCTTATTTATGAGAATAATGAAATGTAAGTAAACCAACCAAGCCACTACTCATAGGAATGCCAGGACAACTAGAAGAATCAGAACTGTTTCAAAGAGGGGAGCAGAAGAGCTAAAGTCTGGATATAGGTTCTAGTGAAATAGGTGAACAGCAGTCCTAGAAGCAGTAAAGTAATGTTGGTAGGGAGTCCTAGAAGCAGTCAAGTTCGATTTGGCGAGTTAAAAGCAAGGGGAATAGGACTTGGGACTAGGAGAGTAAGAATGATCTAAAGGAGTTTAATAGACAAACCAGGCATTGATTACAGTAGCGGCAGGCTTAGATAAGGGAGTTGCGTGACTAGAGTGAGAAGTATCAGTTTCAAAGCAAGCAGCGCTAGACTTCAAGCAAGGAGCTACAGACCATGAGGCGTATCTCTATTCTGATTGTGCGGAGTTGGTTCTGATTGCACTTATTTTAGCTTCTTTCCCGTATGGCGCTGGAGCATACCTCTAGATTCTTTATTTGACTCTAATAGTAGTTAGCTGCAGTCTTGGTGCCAGTGTTTGGATCCCTAGTTGGAAGTTCCAGTTTTGTTGGCATAGTACTGTTGGCAGTTTTCTTTAATTATGAAAAGTCGTAGCTACCAGCCTGATAGTATTAGTAGCAACAGTCGAATATACCCCGGGTTAGTGGAAAGAGTAGATAGATTCCAAAGGAAGTGTTACAGGACGCAAACTTAGATAGGTAGTTTGAAAGGTGAGGCAATGAGGCTTGGTCTGCTCTGGGACATAGAATAGGGGTGTACCTGCTTGTCCTTTGCTGGTGTTTCGGGGTGCAACTCGGCAATCTAAGGTAGAGAATTAGATATAGGAAAGTCAGATTAGGTCCCAGGAGAGGAAACCTCAAAGGTGAAACTCAGAATTGGAGTTCTTGTTGGTGAGGTGCGTTTTCATAGTGGTGGGCGGGCGTATTAAGATCGACTCCCTGTTGAGTTAGGCTTGGTTGACTCTTTTCCTATTAGTAGATGCGCATATGATTTTACATCTTCTAAGGGATTATTGGAATCTGATAGCTATTCTCGTTTGATCCACTAGCGTAGTAGGAAAGCCTTAGGGGCGCGAGGGTTGAAGCACCTTTACTCATTGGTGTGGTGGTTAGTTATCTCGATATAGTGGATTCTCTATTATGAGACCATGAATGATAACCAGTAAGCGGAAGAGTTCAAACAAGGGTAGGTTGACTCAATCTAACATAACATACGAATCAGTGGCTGCAGCTACAGAACCAAAGCCCAGAGGTATAGAATAAATAGTCGTGTTAAGTGTTTTCGAATTCTATAAGAGTTTGCTGAAGCCTGAATCGAGTCATGTAAGACTAACCCCAGGACAAGTGGGGCTCATAGGCCATAAGGCAAAGATCCGGATCAGTGGGGTAAGTCCTGTTGGCAGTGTTAGGAACCCTAGAAGCATTAGTTCACAATCTTATAGTGACCAGCGCAACTCTTGATTCTTTTATTTAGTTTTCTAGTGAGGTTAGCTTCTTCAATTGCTTTCTTTGATTCAGATTTGTAATATCAATGACAATAGTTATTCTGTTTTCTTGATAGCTCTTGTGGCGTACAACATCACTCTTTCTTTGCTTCCTATCCGATGTATCCTGTCTTGCATTCTTGTATGCTCCACCCGCATTCTTTACTGAGTAGGTTCCCTAACACGAGAGAGGCTTCCCCGGTACACCAACACCCTATTCTATTGGATCCAACTGTAGTATTGCTTTCCTTGCTCGACGAAACACCTATTGTTATTATCTTTTCTTTTCTATGCTTTTTTGGGTATTCATTCAAGCAAACAGAATTCAGAGATTCACCTGTGGTTCAACCAGAAGAAGCACCGGGCCAGGCGCCTACACCAGGACAGGAAGAGAGAATAGAATCCAACAAACAAAAAAGTAAAATTCGAACTAAGTGGGCGATGTCTGAGTATTCTAGCGCGCGTACCCTCACTTGCAAGTTCCATTCTTTCCTCGTACCTCCAACTACTCATTCTTGCTTTTGTTGGTTTCATTGCCTCTAGGGAGCTCTATTCTGACTTAACTTATCCGAGAGGGAGTACTTACCGCCACTTCCACTACTGAGTTGGATTCTGGCTTTGGAGTTTTATTATGCTTAGTAGCCTAGTTGTCTTGTAGTTCGAGACAGGGATCCTTACTTGAGAGTTGATTTCCTACTTATTACTTGAGAGTGGATTTCTGACTTCTGAGTTTCATTCTTACTTCTGTCTTTAACTCCATCGATCACACCACACCTTTCATTCCTATTTTTAGTTGAAAAACTCATTCTTATGTTATTGTACCAAACCCATATATTGACTCCATATTTCTATAGGCGTATTAACACATGGATTCACTGTCGACCTTTGAATTCTTACTTGTCATATAAAACCTATACTTGAGCATTGCTACACACATGCTATTCCCTTCTGACTTATCCAAAGACGTAACACATGCTTGCTATTCCTTTGCTATTGTCCTTTACTATTTACTCTTCAAAACAGACCTATTGATTGATCAACCCAAGCTATTACCTAACAATAGATCATGGAATACCGACAAGACTTAACTAGGCTAGGCCCTAACAAACTTGGGAATACGAACACCGAAAACAAGAAATGAGTGATTTGATAAGAATAAGTAGATCAATGGCACATCCCAGCCCTGACTTCTTTGCTTGAAAACCGGAAACCATACCTATAAGAAGCAAACACATAACTCATTAGAATTTGTACTGATCCGAATCTTGACTAGCTATATTGTCTACCTATCCACGAACGGAGTCTTATCTTCCTTTCGGGATCAGTATGACTTGACTTGATTCGATTCTGACTAGCCTGGCATCAGTCTGCCTAAACGGAAACTACTAGGGTCGAACCTTGCCTTACTAGCTGTGAGCCTGCCTATCATACCTTTCGTTCCGTATTAGTGGATTGGTCTGCCTCTCCTTTCTCTCATTCACGCTTGTCCACCTCACTCTTTGACAACATTGTTTTATTCCAATAGGAGTCTAGTGACAATAGTTGTATAGTAGTCGTATTCCCTATGTGTCCCTACCAAACCCTTTGAGTATTCCTATTAGTCCCATACCCGAGATATATGCTATTAGTCTTAGAGCTAACCCCAGGTATCTAATAATGAGAGAAATAATAGTAAGACTTATCTATACGTGACTTGGTGGATATAGGAACCAAAGAAAGATTGGACTAAACGAACACCGGAGCAAACATACCTACCTACGCGAGACATGTTTACTGCTTCTATTCTTTTACTAACAAGTGATCTTCTGTATTTCAATTCGGGGGTCCAATACGGAATTAGTCTCTGTCTTTTCTTTGGGTGAGTAAGGGCGCGATTCGGGATATAGTTTGGATACAAAAAAGCATAATGAAATTACTGTAATAGAGCCCATGTTTGCCTATACTAGAGGGTAAGAGGTCAGATCAAGCTCGTAAATAACAAATCTGAATCAAAGGTAGAATAAGTAGAATAGGGCATGGTATGATCCAGTGCATCTAGCGTATCTAGTAAGAAACTAATATAGTAGTAAGCATCAGAGTAGCCAATGAGTAGTAAAAGCCGCCCAGGTCACAGAGTAGGGAATGAGATTCATCGGTCTACGAATTTCAGTGGAACCCGGGAATTCCACGACTAATATCAGAGTTGGACTAGCGCTTCCCAGACTTGGGCTAGTACTTATAAGAAGAAAGCTCCGTATTTGTAGAAGAACAAAGCTGTGCCCGCGCGCTCCTACGATGAAACTAGAGAAAGTGAAGAATCAAAGAGGCTTGAACACGGAACCAATGGGCTGGACTACTAGGTATCAGACTTAGGTATCAGACAGCAATCCCTGCATTTAAGTAGGAATTGACTAACTCCAAAACTAGAACTACCAATCCATATCTTTGCTCTACTGCTTACTAGTCTTACTTTTCTGCATTTCATTAGAGCACTGCGGACTTTGATTCTTCGACTAAGGACCTCGGATCTGGCTTGTGAGGTTTAGTATCATTGAGTTTGTTTACGATCTAGCACACGTAGGTGGAAGAATGAGTCTCAGGTATAAGAAAAGGAATCTGGCAAGAGAGATAAAGATCAAAACCTGTGCTTATTCCCAACTCTATCTCTTTCCTGCGAGTGTTTGTATTCCACTGCATACTTGCATTCTTAGATGCTGAACTATAGGACTTGCGGCCGTAGTAGTTGTAATGAAAACAAAACTAAAGAACGAAAACTCGTAGAAACTCCATATTAAAATACTGACCTCGAAGCTGCCCGTACCTTCTCTAATGCTTTCACTGCTAATGCTAAGGCTTCCTTTCACCTATTACAGTCTATCTCTCCTAGCCGCGCTATCAAACTCAAACTACGGAACCCAATTCCTATGTGCCCATATCAGACTTGGTTTGTCTTTCTTTCTTTAGAAACTCTCCCTCGAAGCGAGCTTTAACTCTGTCCCAACCCAAATGCCTATGCTGTTTCAAACTAACTCCACTGCCCTATAACCTAGCTTTCCCGACTAACATTCTGTGCTGCTGACTTGGATTCTGACTCGCTTATTTTAGTATCCCCTTCCTTACTTTCATTCTATATCTATTGCTTAGGTCTTCCTTTCCCGCCCTATGAGTATTACTTTCCTTGCTCGACAACAAGCCTAGAATTATTACCCTCTGCGACGTATCGTGTGGGAACAAGAATGATATGATGTATCTTATATCCTGAGAATTGGTAATTGGAGAAAAGAGTAAACCACGCCCTTACTTGACTATGGGAACCCGCATCTAACTTCTGACCCTATGGGGCAATTGCCTTGTCCAAGCTGATAGAAGATGCTTCCTATTCAGCCCTACCCAACCTTTCGTGGTATAGCTTGAAATGCTTTCTTCCTCGCCTGGGTGTGAAGCTATTGATTGGTTCCCAATCTAGCACGTGCTAAGGCAAAGGACTCATCTTTCCGTAATATCTTGAATCAAAACCAAACACCGCTTACTTGAAGTAGCTCCGTTAGCGAGTTCCTACTGCTTGCAAACAGACTCCTGTCCTCACAGCTGACTCCTTACTGAACTCTAAGCTCTGAAACAGCTGACTGACCGGCGCACACTCTTTACTCAACAAGCAAATCAAAGAATCCATAAATTAATTGCACTGAAAAATCAAAGACAAAAACTTGTGGAATTGCAAAATATCATTTGGAATCAGAAGGAAGGGTATCTAATCTCAGGTACCTTAACTCGGAAACTGTCCAACGAACGAATGAATTGACGCCCCTAAGAAAGATGGTTCAAGGCAACTGGTTTATCTGCTCACTACATGCTACAAAAATAGTAATTGAAGAGAGCCCCTTCCTAATGCGATTGTGTTGAGCCCGCCTCTAAATAAGTTGTTAAAGCCTTTCACCGAGTAGAAAAGAAAAGATGTCTTTGGCGCAATCACAAGTGGTAGATCCCAGAGGCTCCTTAAGGAGTGGAGTGAAGTTCGCCAATTGTTTAAGTGTTGTGTTGTATAGAACACAGGGTCATAATCTGAACTTATAGGTTTGCTCTGCGCTCGCAAGTTCAATGACCGTTTTATAGGGTATTTACTCAGTTCTATACCATGGGCAAAAGAAACAATAGATGGATTCAATTCCTTCTGAAGCTCCCGTTAGCGCCTCACCTTAGAACCACTTAGTTGCGCCTGTGTGAAGTCAAAGATTTCTTGAATCCCTATCTTTTTGATAATAGAATATTAATATGGGATAGGCCTCCGCTGAAAGTTCCTTCCCCATATCTTGCTGCTAACTGACTTTCTTTCGACTAGATACCCGCTTGAGCTTTCTTATTTCCCATGTTGTCTCAGGAAATGTCCCTATAGTGCTTTTGAGTCATGAAGGATAGACCTCCTGCTCGGCTCAACCCTGCTTTCTCATTTCATTCAACAACTTTCCTTGATACTGGACCTCGACCAGAAACGGAATGCACTCGAACGGATCTTGCTTATAGTCCTGAACCTGCTTTCTCATTTCATTCAACAACTTTCCTTGATACTGGACCTCGACCAGAAACGGAATGCACTCGAACGGATCTTGCTTATAGTCCTGAACCTGCTTTCTCATTTCATTCAACAACTTTCCTTGATACTGGACCTCGACCAGAAACGGAATGCACTCGAACGGATCTTGCTTATAGTCCTGAACCTGCTTTCTCATTTCATTCAACAACTTTCCTTGATACTGGACCTCGACCAGAAACGGAATGCACTCGAACGGATCTTGCTTATAGTCCTGAACCTGCTTTCTCATTTCATTCAACAACTTTCCTTGATACTGGACCTCGACCAGAAACGGAATGCACTCGAACGGATCTTGCTTATAGTCCTGAACCTGCTTTCTCATTTCATTCAACAACTTTCCTTGATACTGGACCTCGACCAGAAACGGAATGCACTCGAACGGATCTTGCTTATAGTCCTGAACCTGCTTTCTCATACCCCCAGGATTGATTTACTGAACCTACAACTCAACTACTTAGCTCAGGGCTTTCAACCCAAACCTTAACCTGACTTGAGAACGGAAACAGCTCTTGATTCTTATCCGCCAAGCGACTACTTCTCTATTGACTCATGGCTTACCACAAGCACAGAATCCTATCCTATTCTTGGACACCGAACCCAAACTTAGCATCCGACCCGACCCGACCAACCTAACCCGGATATAGAATTGTTGGCAACAGGGCAGGGCCTAGCGTTTCAGAAGAAATTGGAGTCTCGAATTTAGCAGTGCGGTAGAAAGGAAGCGGGAAACAAAGAAGCTCAGTATTAACCTCTTGCCCGAGCTCACGTTGCTTGTTCTGTAGATTGAGTGAGGAGATGCTCTATTTTCACTGTAGATTGAAGAGAGAGTTTCACTGTAGATTGAGTGAGGAGAGAGTATCTTTGCATGCTTGACTTTCCTTGTAGTGCTTGGCTCGACGTCCATTATAGAGGTGAACGTGATTGACTTTCATCGTTTATTGACTTTCATCGTTTTAAGAATAGGAGGCTAAAGTAAGCGGTAAGCGAGAAGGTAGACACAGGACTTGCTCATAGTTCAGTTAGAAAGGAAGCAGCAATCGAAGCAGGAAGTGACGTTCGACTTAATCATTCGACTAGAAATAAGGATTAAGAAGCCTTAACCGAGCGAGTTGAGTAGTGATCGGTAACACCGGAGGGATTTCCTTAAATGGAAGTTGTTGACCAGAGACGAGAAAGATGGTGTGAAAGCTAGATCCTTTGGAGTTTGAGCAGGATCTTTACTGTATCTGTATCAGCTGCAGAAGCTAGATCTGGAAATTCCTTATCTGTTTCACTGGAATATGTCGATGAGCGGTATGTTCTTGCTTTAACGGAGAAAGAGGTTCGATCTTGTGTCGGTGCGAGTGTAATCGAAGTTTTTGTTTCACTGACATTAGCATTAGATAGGATCTCGGTAACCAAATAGATAGGTAGCTGAACCAGCAAGCTCGAGCGCTTCTGTCCGTCCTGCCTGAAGTAAATACAAGTTCCTGTTCGAACAGTTACAAGAGAATCAGCTATAGGTTAAGGTTTGAGTATTATGGCTTTGATCTTAGTAGTCTAGTATGGTTTCATGTTGTCTTGGTTCCAACAAGTCTTGTTCGGAAGTAAAGCAAAAGGGAAACTTTTAGGTCAGATTCCAAAGAAAGGGATGCCAGCCAGTAAGATTCCAAAGAAAGTGGAAATTCCTATCCGCCCCAGGTCAGGTCGAGAGTTCCATTTCCAATAAAACTGTTGAGTGACCTACGAATCCGCTATGAAGCAACAAAACCCTTCTCCTTGGATGCGAAAAACCACCTATTCCCCTTTCCTTTCCGATGACTCGGTTACCTTTGACATGGGTGCACTATATCTTGACTTGATCCTTTCACTCGGCCACCGCACCTATAATTAAGATCAGGCGCCTGAAAGCGCTATACGGGTCTTAAAGGAACTATCGTGACAAGTCAAGGAATGAATGGAAATGGGAAGACGTCCGTCCAGATGAAGCTAAGTCTCTCCGGGGCGATTGAAGCTTTTTGATGTTGTATAGGCAATGGCTCCAACCCGCTCCACGACCTGCTGACAAAGACGACAAGTGATCACCGGAAACCTCTGCCTCCATCTTTGGCCAAGGTCCTGATTAAGGAGTCTATTTTTCTTTGTAACCAGCATGAATTCAGGAAGTCCGAGATAGAGGTCCGATCCAGCTGTCTCTTAGCTAATGGCAGGAATAAGATCCCAGAGGGACTAATAGCCTTCTAACAAGACCATCTCTCTCAGAATAAGGAGAATGCTTCGAGTGCTTGAAGTTCTGGAAAACGAAAGATCTGGCATGGAATGAAAGATCCGGTTGATCCGCCATCTCGGCTGGATCGCATCAGCTAGGGATCACCCTGTTTTCGAGAGAGTCCCTAACTTGACCACGGTACAGGACGAGATGATAATGGAGTAAGGGTTTATTATAGACTTAATCAAAATATAGGGTCTCTAGAGTAATACGGAAATCTCGACCGAGAGGGATGCCCGCAATGAGTGTAGTCAAAGAAATGTGAGAGGGATGCCCGCAATGAGTGTAGTCAAAGAAATGTTGATAAAAGATTCTCCTATATACACAGTACACGACCACTTGATAACTACAGCTCAATATGTTTCATGTACGAATTCTTTCTCGTCGTAAAGTGGGCCCTCCATTCATCAACGAGTGAATCCATAAGAATGTTATTAAACCACCTATTGTCAAAGGAAAGGAAGATTGACTGACCTACTGCCGTAAGGTAATCAGAGCTGCTTCATTATGACTTAAAGGCAAATGTACCTGAAGATGACAACTTGGGAAGAAAGGATCTCGGGAATACTTACCTCTTACGATAACTAGACTCGTTCTGTATGCGGTACCCCTATGGATTGTTGGCTAGCTCATGAGAGAAAAGTGGGAGAAATTCCTGTGAAAGCTCATAAGTGAAGGAGGGAACTCCATATTACAGCGTACACTATGAACCATGAAACATAAGATGAGGGCATACACCAACGCTACTACTGGACTGTTATGGAATAGCTTGTAGAAAAAGATGGAACGAACTACACACCAACACATCACTTCAAAGAGCCCTCTTGTTAACGAGATTGACCTATGAAACCATGGATCTATTAAGAAAGTGAGCTTACCCAGCCATATGGGGCGAAGTGAACAATTGGATTTCCCATGAAGCGATCTTACGTAACGTAGAGGTCATTTACGCTTGGTCCAGCTATCCCCTTTACTTCTCAAGATGGTTACGTTAATTCCAATGAGTGAGGTCGATGCTCATATATATCGAACAATTCTTCTCATTATTCTAGATGATGATAAATCGTAGATAGTTCGAATCACTTTCCTAGTCTATATGGAAGGAAAAAAGGATGATGATAATAGTCTAGTCTATATGGAAGGAAAAAAGGATGATGATAAATCGTAGATAGTTCGAATCACGTTCCTAGTCTATAGGAAGGAAAAAAGATGGATAGGCCAGCCCGAGGAGAGATTTCTAACTTTCTTCAATGAGTGAGATCGAGCCAATAACGGGAAAAAGAGATCCGCAAATAGTAAGCGTCGTTATCCCACCCATCTCACTGCACTCAACCCATGTAGCACTGAGCTGAAACCATTCATGGTAGGCCGATACCGAGACTAACGATAACGTTCATAAGCGCATCCATTGATGGTTCGTCCCGGTTAACAGTTCAATGAGATTCTTATTTCTACCTACGGAAGTGAAGACTACTCAATAATCTGAGATTCCGAAGAAGAAAGGATAAGGTGCTTTATTACTTGGTATTAAGGATATCTAAGAAGATGTTCTTCCGCTTCAGAGACTCTCCCTGGCAAACTAAGTGCCCTAGCTAAGAATCAATGCCCTGGTCTAGGCCCGACATGAATCTCCTTTTTGGGGTGTAATGCTCAAAGCTCAAGATGGAGATTGGAAGCTTTACAAGGTGGACATCGAAAGCAAGATAACCCTTACCTCACTGGCTCTAAGCATATTGAGTATGAAAGACTACGAGGCCAATCCACATACGAATGAAGACAGCTTGAGAAGGCGGGCCTACGATCATACTGATACATACAAGCCATATGGCGAGGACCTATACGCCTATGAACTCCATCCCTTTGTCATGAAGGAATGCACAATGCCTGGAAGTGTGCCAGTCTGGCATGGAAAGATGGAAGGCATGGACGTAAGATAGCATGTTAGGCTTTCTTGAGGCATATGTGGTATGTCCGAATACGCAAGCCCTTTCGAGATAATCCAACTCTTTTCTTTCACAAACCGGGGAATTTGTTGGAGTGTAACTAGAGTGAAAGTATTCAAGAGGCCTAGCCTACACAGTGCTCTCCCAATCTCAGCTCTTGGAAGGGGATGGAAAGCCCGCCCATTCAGGGACTTTGTTAGCTCACTCTTTGAGAGCAGGTTCGAGGCTAGGAAATCAGGTAATGAGGCCATTGCCTATGTGTCAAAGATCCTTATTACGGTAGATTTCGCATTCACCCTAAAAGCACGAACGATTCAAATAGAGACGGACCATTGGATCAGGCATAGTGAGTGGATATTCGGTGATATGCTTAGTGAGAACAACTACATCGTAGCCTACCATAGCAATACCGAGACGGGCTCGGCTCGTATTATGGATATCAAAGACTTGTCTTGCCTAGAGAACATTGGAAAACAAATAATCAAATCACTAATACAACTACTGACGGAAAATCTCATTATCAATGACAGAAGGAAAGAGAGATACAAAGAGATTCAATCACATTTGGATGCTAAGAAGAATACGGATAAAAGGATGCACTGCACACTCAATCCACTACAAAGATACAGACTAGTCTTACTTCAGACAGAACGCTATTAGATAAAGAAGATGAATCACCAGGCTCACCCACACGAGAAAACTCAGACAGACGAGAAGACACCTGATACCTAATACAGACGAGTAGTAACCCACTATAAAAGACATGGTCAATGTACCCTTTTAGAATGGTCCAGAACGGATTAAGAAGCCACAAGACCAAAAGCAAATGAGACAGATAACTATGGGGCTGAGGGATCACTGCTGACTGGTAATCCCGCATCAATTTGGCTTGTACCGGTAATTAAATCAAAGCACCTTCGACCTTCTCTAGTTTCCAATCTCGTGTTCGGGGATATCTTTAACTATTGATAGAATAGCATTGCCTTAATTTCATGGCAGCAGTCAACTGAGGAAAGATCTCAAGATAGGATTCGAACCCTCACACTTATAGAATTCCCACAATACCTCTTGTCTATACTCAGACCTTATACTAAGCACTTATGGTACCGCTGTCCCCTCTTCGTAGTTGCCCCAGTAAAGAAGAATCTTGATGATCATAAGGAAGAAGGTATGAAATCACTAAGGGAAAGTATCTTATTGTTTTACCACGTACCATATCCAATTTTACCACGTATCCATATCAAAACCATAGGGGGAGCAGTCAATCTTACGTTCTCTCTATTAGGTGGGTGGGCTTTACATCTAGGGCTCGCTATCTCTCTCGAGTCTATCAGTCGTGGTCTTGCTGTCGTGCCGTTCCAGTAGTGTTTGTGAGGAGAACAAAAGGTCCAAAATACCAGAGCCAAAGTCATAGGCCATATCCAGAACCAAGATGCCTTTGATTACAGCAAAAGCGACTTAGCCAATAGTCAGTAAAGAATGCAGAAAGAATAGAACCGATCCTAGCTTCACCGATCGAGATTAATGTCATAAAGGCAGATAGACCGCTATCCAAGTGGGATGGTTAGTAATCACCTATTCAGTAGCTCTTCCCTAGTGTCTGACAAGGCTTCCTAATTCGGTAGAAAGGAATCCGAGTGTTACATGAGTACTAGCGATAGTTGGTAAAGGAAGATTGCCCGTACATGCTATTTGTGCATGAAGTACCGAGGTTCGGGGCAAGGATCTGAGACCCGGACTTTCAAAAGAACCTGACACCAATGCTGATAGTAAAGCGATACCAAAGAGATAGAGACCTGATATATAGATAGCGAGAGAGCAAAGATCAGAGAGAGAGACAGACGTCGGATTATAACCAATGCCAAGACCGGATATCGAGATAGAGCCAGAGAGAGATGCAGGGTTCGGTGATTCTCAAACATAAAGTCAGAGAAGAAGGAGAGGTCAACAGACATTATAGGGCTTTGGTCACACTCGTAAAGCGAAAGAAGCCCGCCACTCTCTATCAAGGAAACTCAATAAACGAGGAGTCGCCTCTTAGGAATTCCTCTTCTAGAATATACGTTATGGCAAAGAACTGTGGAATTACCGAAGACACGTTAGACTAATTCCCCTGCGTCTGGTACATGGGGGTTGCCCAAGCAAGTTCCTAAGCTCTTTTACGGGTGCCCAAGTACCGGCTGCGGTTCCGGAAATGGGATAGACGTGAATCGATGTCCACCTCCCTCGGTCAGCGCAATTCGACCGATTGATCCATTAGAACGCAAAGAGAGGAGATTTACAAGGGGGGGAAGCGCTGCGGTATCGAACAAGAAGAGAAGAGCTGGAAGGGCTGTAGGACGGTAGGACTGTTTCGCTCCAGGGAAGGATCTTTCTTTACAGGAAAGAGGGGATAAGCGCCCTATCCACCAACCAGTAACTGCAAAGATAAAGCGATCTGATCCGAACGAGAATTGCCATTTGCCCCCCATTACCAGAAGAAAGAAAGAATAGCTATATTGTTGGGGGTATAGACTAGGAAACGACTATTGGCTAATGGAAGAAATGAATAATGGAAGAAATGAAACGACTGACTATTGGCTAATGGAAGAAATGAAACGACTGACTATTGGCTAATGGAAGAAATGAAACGACTGACTATTGGCTAATGGAAGAAATGAAACGACTGACTATTGGCTAATGGAAGAAATGAAACGACTGACTATTGGCTAATGGAAGAAATGAAACGACTGACTATTGGCTAATGGAAGAAATGAAACGACTGACTATTGGCTAATGGAAGAAATGAAACGACTGACTATTGGCTAATGGAAGAAATGAAACGACTGACTATTGGCTAATGGAAGAAATGAAACGACTGACTATTGGCTAATGGAAGAAATGAAACGACTGACTATTGGCTAATGGAAGAAATGAAACGACTGACTATTGGCTAATGGAAGAAATGAAACGACTGACTATTGGCTAATGGAAGAAATGAAACGACTGACTATTGGCTAATGGAAGAAATGAAACGACTGACTATTGGCTAATGGAAGAAATGAAACGACTGACTATTGGCTAATGGAAGAAATGAGTATGAACGAACTCTATTATATATATTAACTCTATTATCTATTATGAAAGAAAGCAGCATAGCAAATGATTCTTTAGCTAATGAGATTCAAACTCAAAAACAAACCCAGTGAAGACCAATCAACAATACCAGTGCAAGCGGAAAAGAGCTGACCAGGGGGAATGGAATACTAATGGGGAGGCGATAAGTTCTTTTTCTAAAGGTTTTCTTGTTCGCAAGTGCTTTGTTCGGCCTCTATCCTCTCCACTTAGTACTCTAACCTAAACTCATTAACAAAGAGCTCCAGCGGGACAATAAGGCAAAATACTCTAGTTGGAGTTAGTTTGTGTTAGCAAAGTCAGGAGTCAACTGTTAGTTTGTGTCAGCAATAAGCTCTTTATTCAATTATACATTAGGGTAGGGATAGCGCTAGAATTCAATGATTTCTTTCAAGTAAGGGCGCATGGGTGCGTGCCTCTCTTCAATGGTTTAGGGGTGACTCTTCCTCTTCCTCTGTCCTAAAAGAAAGGGTGCGCCTCTGTCCAAACTTGGGGCCTATGCCTCTCTCCTGTTCATCTAATGTAATGATTAATCGTTTGCTAGCGCGTAATGGTGAATCGGTTGCTAGCGCGCCTTTGCCGCCCACTGTAGCTCCTTGTACTGAATACGAGTAGAGAACTTCCTCAGCTAGGTGTCGTAGAGAGGGTGCTGAGTCGGTAGATATAGTTCCATTATAGGCTTTATTTACGTCTAGTCTAAGAGATAGGTTCTTGGCGGAGAGGTTCTTTCGGCGTAGTTTCGGGTAGTGGGTAGTAGCGGCCTGTTCTAGTTCGAGTGAAGTTGCGAATCACAATAAAAAGAGAATTTCCAAAAGTGTAATTGCAACTGGAATTTGACCTCCTGCAGGAAAGGAAGGACGGAAAGAACAAAGAGGTTGGTCGTGTTTCCATAACACAGCCCTATTGGTCATGTCATAACACAGCCCTATTGGTCATAACACAGCCCTATTGGCTGGCCATTACACAGCCCTATTGGCCATTACACAGCCCTACTATAAATAGGTGTGGACCACAACTCTACAAGAGGGAAAACAGTAAAGTCAATAAGGTTTGTGTCACACGCCTGTGAACTTAAGATTCTGTCTTTTCAAAGAGCTCACACTAAGGCCATAATTCCATCAATGAGTTTCGGAGAGATATACACATACATAATAGAAGCACAGTAACCTAACACCACAGTTTTTCTTCTCCTTACTCTCACGGGTCTATTAGATTTGATGAATAGTAGTAACTCGCACAGTTTCAGATACATCTTTCTCATCCTTATTCTATACGAGATACGAGACGAGACTCTACTTTCCTTTCCCTTAACCAGGGCCTGGTAATACTTAATGCGGAAGTGAACCACAAATAATCTACCGTTTTTTCTTACGCCGAGGAGAACACTGACTTTCCTTTTCATCTACTTCTAAGGATTCTTCTGCTCCGCCAATTACCTATCTAGTATACAACACAGGAACAGTTTCTTCTCGAACAGCGGATTGGAACTGAACTCCAGAGATTCATTTCTTCACGAATGTTCTATAAAAGCAAATGGGAATTGAGCAGCTCATCTCATACTGACGGAGTGTTCTTTCGCGGAGGACCGAGGAAAACCAATCATTCACTGAGACACTGATGCCGAGTCCACAAATAAGGAATGGATCTCTCTTGCTCCGAGGAAAACAGGAAAACAGGGAATTTCACTTGCTAATTGACTTAGCGCGCATTATTAAGTTGGGGTTTCAGTACTAGATGATGACCTTAACCCGAAAGTGCCTGTATCTGATCCTGAATGTGATGATTTTCGAGTCCACTTTCCTTCTTGATGCAGTTGGTATTCAGCTACCCAATACAATGGAATCTTGATCCTATAGTGCAGAACTTACCCTTGAGTTTCCTTTAGCACCCCTGGTTACTTGTTCTGTTGAGAAACCTGATACTTAACTTGACACTTGAGACTTTTGCAATATAGTAGGGTCGCTTTAGGGCCAGGAATAGAATGTAAAGCAAATGCAAGTAAAGTTCCTAATGTGCAAAGATAATTATGCAGATTCTTACAGTTACGTTCGAGCAATGGTCTCAGTTAAGTAAGTTCGGGGAACAAGCAAATCAACAGGAGCAGGTGCAAGCAGAAAGGAAGGTTTAGTTCCAGCAGATGACGGATAAGAAGAAAAGTATTACCGTTTATATAAGTCTGGACAAGTATTACCGCTTATATAAGTCTGGACCAGGAGTTGCGTTGACTGCAATAGATTCAATTTCCAGAGGAGAGTAAGGAACAGGCCCGGCCCATACTCCGTTTCCAGATCTTGATCTGCAAGTCGTTCATAAAGTTGAGAATAAGGATAAAGATAATCCGCTGTAGAAAGTATAGTATCTAGACTGTTTGACCTTGGTGACCAACTCTAAGTGCTCTTCTTATATGCACACACTAGATAGAAAAGAAGTGGCATTCCATTCGCGCAGTCATAGGTTTGTTTTGTTGTGCTAAGGGTCACTCTCGGGGAACAAGCTGAGCTCCATTAGCGAGTTCTTTTGCTTCAAAACGGAAACTACCGCTTACTGGGGGCACCAGATCAGACCTAAGAAGTCGAGGAAGACCGACTCAGGAGGTAAAGCACTACTCGGGATAGGGAAAGCCCATAACTACACTCCACTCCCTTACCTTAACAGAAACCATTGTATGCCCCACGCGTCTACAGACCCATGAATATTGGCTTGGCACGGCACCCCTGAAACCTACTTAGATCCAAAAGAAGTCTTAGCACAAGGGGGCACTCGTGAACTTCAACCTTAGCCAACACTGTCAACTGCCGAGTATAACAACCAAGCAACTACAAGTCCATTTTCTTCCTCTCTCGTAGACAAGGAGCAACAGCCTAGCCTACTTAAGCTTTCTCACAAGCACAATCACCTCTACCTTTCCACTTAGTGTTGTTGGGACAGTTGAGTTTATTTCATCTTTCGCCAGTCTAGAAGATTGCCCGAACTCCCTGCCACCCTGTTTCTTCTTGTTGGGTAAGTCTGGACCAGTAGTAAAGTCAAACAGAAATTGATTCATTCACTGCATGTTCTCAAACGGAAATTGAAGAACCAACTTTACGCGTGATCTACTCTACTTTACAAGCACCAAGAACGAAACGTTCCTCACCCCCACCTCGACTCACAGTTCTGAATTGGATCTATCTCTTTTGTTATCGCACTTCGTCATGTTTGCCTGCCTTGTTTTCTTTTGATTAACTGAAAACTCCATTAGCGGAAGTCAAGGAAAGAATTCAAGATGATCTTCACAGGGGCTCCTCCACGGAATGCTTGCTTTACTGCTAGCCTGAAGGTAATCTAGATCTTACTTCCTATATTTATAGATCTGACTTCCTATATTAATGTTATACCACTCGTGACTTGATTCTGGTCGGTGGGGGGCAAGAAGTCCCTTAAGAGATAGAAGATTAACATAGTCCCTCCTTCTCGAAATTACCTCTATCTCTTGGAATTACCGCCTAATAGCTTACAATACTTCCTTTTCTGGCGAGATAATCGAATCTCAAAAAGGTCAAAGAGAGAGTTGGAAGGCTATTAATTTGTTGAGAATCTATAGGGGCAGGGAATTCTCTTTTTAGCACTTTCTCGATCCCAACTTTCGGGCTTATTGGAGAACCAAACCAGGAAATCCCCAATCGGATAAGGAGAAATCCGTTGGCTCCGCACCGCGTCGAAGTGGACAGATTCACTATCTTCTCCTATTATCGAAGTGAAAAGAGCTTATTATCAAATCGTAGAATAGGTTGTTCTCAAGTCAGTAGTCAAGGGGCTTATTCTTTCTTCTTATATATATGGTCTCGCCTCAATGTCCAATCCTTCCTCACCTTAAGTTCCATGGCATTCGATTCCGAAAGACCAGATGAAATAGATACACAGCCTATACCTTTAGAGGCACCAGCCTTTCTCCCTCCAAGAACTGAACTGAACTCACACTCCAAATCTGGAACAAGGCATTCTGTGCATCAAGATAAAAGACCGGATTCAATAGCGAGGGATTCTTTCGAAAGAGGAGAGGGGATTCTTTAAGAGTGGATTCGTGAACAACTTACTTTCTTCAACTTATTAATCCCTCAGAGCTTGCAATTGATCCTTCCATTCCAGCTCTCGCTTAACTGATTGAATACGAGGCCGCTAAGGAAGAGCTTCTTATGGTTGTCCTACTCGGGGATATAAATTGGATTTATTAAGGCATTCTTGTTGAAGCATAAATGTCCACCCGTAAAGACCAGTGACTGCTACTCACGAGATGGCAAATGGTTGAAAGTCCAAAAGTCAAGCAGAAAAGAAAGGATGAAAGGAACTAAGAATAAAGGCTGCCACTAAGAGGTGAAGCAAAGCAAAGCACGCCCTTAAGATTCATGTGAACAATTGCTTTCCGCTATGTAACAAAGCTTCCGACTACTGGGCCTAACTAAAAGGGACTAAGCGCTTATTCCAACTACTGGGCAGTAACCTAAGCGCGAGCTCCTGCTGTATGATTCTATTACTATGGATGCCTCCTCCTCTTCGCCAATCGGTCAAAGCTCAATCCCAACTCTATCACTAAGAAAACACGTATTCATTCGTGCCCCTCTCTCAGTTGAAGACAGAAAACCAAATAAAGCATTCGCCTATTTACAGACAAGGCAAGCAGAGCGCATAAAGAAGGATTTACATGTAAGGCAATCAGGCACAACATTCATTCCGTCTCTTTCTTTCTCTTTGCACGGAAATAGCCTCTTTACAGTCTCGGTGGTTAATCCAATTCTAATAGTCGAAGAATCGGACATGGAATGCGCTCTTATCGGCGTAAAGAAAGAAGGAGTTAAGGTTAAGCCATCACTTTGCCAGCTTTAAGTGTTGTTCCTTGCCTTCCCCATTCTTTCGAAGTTGCTAGCACTCTCTCTCTACTTTGCTCCAAGGGCGGGATAATATAAGCCATAATATAAGCCGGGATACTTTGCTCCAAGGACGGTCTAATAAGAAAGACGAATAAGATATTCAGATGTTTCTTATCAAGTCAGAAATCGGTTGGAAGGAAGCAAGTCAGAATTGAACCAGTCAGTATAAGACTAAGAGTGAGCCCACGTTAACTCAGTAGTCAGCCTGTAGCTCTGTTACCTAAGCCTTAGACAGTACCCTACTAGCTTTGACTCCCTAGCAACGCAGCTCGAGCCTGTAGCTCCCTCACCTAAGCCTGAACTCAGTAGTATAAGTAGAGGTCATCAAGTTCACCAAAACACGGGAATTTTCATAGCATCGATCTTTTGCCTCCTAGAGCTCCTGATCGATCGGATCTTTTTGAAGAAACCCGGGAAAAAAGGCAGCGAAGTGATTTTGCCTAATAGCTGGGTCAAAAGTCATGATCATTTCACGTTTTCCCGTGTTTTTTGATAGCAACCGGATTTTCCCTAATAGCTGACCGGATCGATCCTCGATTTTTGCGTTTTCCCGTGTTTTTTGATAGCAACCGGATTTTCCCTAATAGCTGACCGGATCGATCCTCGATTTTTGCGTTTTCCCGTGTTTTTTCGTTGCAAATGGGGAAATAGTACTTGACTTAAGTTCAGTTCTGCTTGTTGGCTTCCACTGCTTAGGCCCATTCTTTTACTTACTGGTTTGATTCTTGGGCACTGAAGACATAGGCTAGGTCTCACTCCGGACAGGCTCCACTCCTTAGCTCCAGGCTTCCACTGCTTAGGCCCATTCTTTTACTTACTGGTTTGATTCTTGGGCACTGAAGACATAGGCTAGGTCTCACTCCGGACAGGCTCCACTCCTTAGCTCCAGGCTTCCACTGCTTAGGCCCATTCTTTTACTTACTGGTTTGATTCTTGGGCACTGAAGACATAGGCTAGGTCTCACTCCGGACAGGCTCCACTCCTTAGCTCCAGGCTTCCACTGCTTAGGCCCATTCTTTAGCTCAGGCTTCCACTGCTTAGTTCAATTCTCTGTCTTACTGGTTGATTCTTTACTTCAGTACTTATGGTCATAGCTCTATCCTATACCGCCAAGCAACAACTACAAAGGCAGGAATCGGACAGGACAGGCTCTATATTTACTCCCCAGTAAGTAAAACAGTAACATAGCATTTAAGGCAGTAATTTCATTCAGTAGCGGAGGGTCATAAACAGGGATATTCAATTCCATAATATGAGCCTAAGCTCTCGAGGGTCAATACAGACTTTCAGCATGGAGCGCCAGAGTCCGAGCTAGGAGTCTTGGTCAGTGGCGCCAGGGATACAGATGTGATGGTCCGGTAGTCAGAATAGTAGTTAGGCGGTACAGGCTTGTTCTAAAGGATCTGCTCCGTTAGACTGATCTGCGGAATCAAGAACCCGGGTATGTATTTTCAGACTTCAAGTAATAACAGGGCAAGCTTAGAGCTCGGGAGTGGCAGGTTGAACTACAATATAAGTAAGACTTTCATGGTAATATACACAGGATGTAACTACTACTGATACGGATCTTAACTTTGCTTGTTCCAAACCTTTACTAGTGACAAAAAGGCTCTAATTACAGCTTCTCATCATTAAGCTTACAATAAGGTCTTGTCTTGCTAGGCGTAGTTCTTACTTTTGTCTTGTTAGGCGTAGTTCCTACTTCCAATATTCTAATAATAAAGGATAGTCAATGCAGCCTTGGGAACACTTATAAATTAGAGATTCTAATAATAGAAAGTAACGGTAGTACTAGTATCAGCTTTCAAGCAAAGAGGGACTCATGGGTGTAGGAGATATGTATTGAGATAAAGCGGAGGCAGCTTAGGTCGGGAAGTAAGCAAGGCTCGGGTAGACTAGAGTCAGTCTGTTAAAGCGTATAGGGCATTACTTTTATAAGTATAGAAGATCTGTATTGGCAGCCCAGGTTCCGTTCTGTTCGGTAGTGCTTCAACTCCCAGTTTCTAGTATAAAGATAATCAGCACTCGGGTCATTCTTTCTCCTTTGTTGATCTCATTCTATATCTTTTGTCGGTTTCTCCTATTAGATACTGCAGCTCAATTCCCTATTTCTGACTTTAGAGTTAGATCCCCTAAGGTAGGAGTGGTTCCCTAGCTACTAGTCCGGGTGAGGATTGCTTTTAATGAGGTTTCAAATAGGGAGTTCGTTCTTTTACCACTTGGGCCAATTCTGGATTTCGTATTTCATCATTAGTTTCCAATTCGATGTACCCTCTAGCGAGTCCGGGCTTTGATCGATGTGCAACAAGAAGGCTTTTGTCCCCTGGTGTTAGTTGTAAGGCTTGGAAAGCGATGTAAGATGGAAGGAAGGGTTAGGAGTTCCATTCGGATATTCTGAGTTATATCCTATAAGGTGGTAGTCCGACCTGATAGCTATGAGTTTTCTTCTTGTCAGTACAGGGTTAATTCAAAGTTTCTTATTCAATTGTTAGATGTGCTTTATCGTACGCGGATTCCTAGTAGAATGCTATGAGGTATTGTCAGAATGAGAACCATGACTTTCAGAATCAAAGGCAGTGAATCCATACAAAAAGGAAGGGAGTGGGATTTTTCACCTGGTGGAACATAGGCGTGTAAAGCAGTAGTGGATTCCCCGGTGCAATCTAGAGCCCCGTTAACAGTGTTTCGATTCCCTGTTGCACTAGGCCCTCTCTTAGTATTACTATAGGTCCCATCATACCCTATATGATATTAGTATGATAGCTAGGTGAGTATGACAGCTAGGCACCCAATACTTTGCGGTGGTAGAGGCAGTCCTAGTTCATAGTTTTTCTCCTCGTTAAGATTTCCAGTCTTATCTTTATTATAGGTGTATTCTGATAGCATTAGTTCCATCCGCCAAGCAACACATGCCTTGAAGCCTTATTGGGGTGGTTGACTCTTGCGCTTGTTCCCGACCATGCCTATTAGTCTTACTTTCTAGTTGAAATATTAGTAGTCATAGCTCCAATGCCCAAACTCGAAAAAAGAAGTGATCCAGCACTGAGAAATCCACTACCACTTCTAAGGCTGCGTAACTAACTGCTGCTTTCAGAATAGAGCTAGTGGCAAACAGTGCTGACAAACAGACTATAGATACTACTTATGGGAGTAGAACTGGAAACTAAGAAGGGGGCTACTGCCTAACGGACTCACTCCTCTTACCTTGGATCTAATACTACTGATGCGGGTCCTCGCTCTACCTTATTTTTACTCGTTATAACGTATTTATTGATTGCTCGGCTGCCACACAACACTAACCAGTACATGCTCTTTACCCACCCAGGGATCTTTCGCACCAACCTATAGTGCTATTTCCTTTAAGAATAGAGTTTCAGAAGGGAATTGAGTTCAGGGAATAATCTACTACTTAGCTAGCCGGGAAGAAAGAACAAGGCATGATAGGTAGACTTACTTATGTGGTTGCTTTACATAAGTGAGATCCGGAGTTTTTGATACTTCTACTTGGATAAAGGAGTTGGATCGAAAGGAATCACAGGCCAGGGGGAAGTTTTGTAAGATTTGTTGGTTAGTAAGTAAGGCCGGGAAGCAGTAAAGCAAGGCTTCCACTTCGCACAGAAGGGTTTGAAGGCATTAGTTTCAGTTTGCTATTAGGGAGTGTTAGGGCGAGCTAAAGGATAGTGGGGGAGCTACCGAAAGTCAATAAGTCGTCTAATGCTTTGAGGGGAAATACGGAATGCAATGAGCAATACCGGAGAATGAAAACAGGCAAAGGAAGCCTAAAAGCAAATAGCGGTAGGCTTCTCGCGGCATAGGTCTTAGAATTCAATCAGTAAGCGCAATACTTTCCCCAAACTGGGGTTATGTTGGTGCCTCCCGTATAGGTAGAGCGAAAGAGGTACACTAAACCCTGAGAAACAGTAAAGAAGCACAAAAAGCCAGTAAAGCAAAGATCTGTGTCGGGTGAGGAAGCAGTTATCAAGTAATCCCTTGTTGAATCCCTCTTTGCGCCGAGAGAAGAAGCCGGGAAGAATAGGTTTCGTAAAGTTCCAGTCCTGTTTTGAGAGTGATAACGGCATCTAATCCTTATTCTTTACCAAGATTTAGTAGATACTCGACTACCTTTCGACTGTATCTTTTCTCTTCGTAAACGAGTATTCAACAAAGGAGGATTACTACGCTGTTAAAGAAGGATTACTACACTGGTGAGTAAGGCTCGCTTATGTGTCTTGAGTAGTAACGCTTAGGCTAATATGAGTTAAATTCTTCCTTTAGAGTTATCATCTTAAGAGGTCGTAGTCATATGTTTTCTCCCTAGTTTGATTCTATTCCTGGATACGCTATATCTCGATAGACTCCCCATTGGCTAAGGATAAGAGAGTACTGGCTCGGGCTACTACAGTTACATTACGATTCTCAGGTCAGTTCTCGAGTGAGGTAATTAAGATTATGCCTCCGGGAGTTAATACTAAAAGACAGGAGAGTTGGGCTAACATAATTGAAGGGGAATACAGCCTAGCGAGTGCTAGTTTGAGAGCAAGTAGCGGAAGAGACAAACAACACCTAAGCCATAATGAAAGTTAGTAGTGCTATAGGTTGGAGCTAAAACATTGGAATGCCAGTTCAGCCCGGCAGTCGTCAGAATCAAAGACAGGAAGAGCAGACGGATTTACAGGTTCGTAAGAATACAAGTAAGGCAATGTAGACTAAAAGCGTCAAAAGTAAATACAGAATTACTGACATGGTAGCAAAGCCTCACTTTTCACCTTCCAACTGTAACTCCTTGAAGTTTGCCTCTTGCACTCTCACTACCTCTTGCACACTGACTTTGGGTGCTTACTTGAATTCTTTATCTACTTCTAAGGGATCTTGACTTGCTTGGAACGGGGCTCCTTACTTACTATAACCGGTGCTACCAAGACAGGAATAACGTATACAAGGAATACTATGAGAATTCACTAGTGCCTAAAAGGGTTGAACCAATACCTTAAAGAATCAACTAGGACACAAGAAGAGAAAAATCACTACTAGGCCGGACCTTTGCTTATTTGTTTGAGAATCCAACAGCTACTGGGGAGAGTGGAACAGATAAGTAGAAAGCATAAAGGAGATATATGGAATGCAAACACTCGCTATCGGATTGAACTTCTGCTAACAGGACTTTTGTGCGCCTCTTTCACTCGTCAACTACTAACTACATAAGATGAAATAAAAGAAGAGAGAGTTGACACGACACATGGGAACTAGGCAGGGTATACCTTCCCCTTGTAGAAAACCGGTATTGCACTAGAGGGATTAGACTTGTGCCTCGCGCAAAAACACAAGTGGAACTCTGGCACACTGGGCACCTAATCGAGTTTGAGCCTCTTCCCCGTTAGGGAACTGCACTAAGCTAGGGTAGAATCCCACTCTTAAGTAAGAGAATGTCCCTGCGCCCCCCAAAAAAGTGAATAATTGTACTAAGCAGTAAAAGAGTCAAGGTAGAAACAAAGAATGACCCTGTTGACTCCGGGATACAAGAATAAAAGGATAGGAAAGCAAGCCTGAAGCCCGGGTTCGGGGCGGAATCCAGTATTGGACTTCCGAAGTCAGAGATAAGGCTAAGAGTAGGCCAATAAGATTCAGAGGATACTAGTACTTTGCAGGGCTAATACTTATAGTAGCAGCGGTAGTAATTAAAGCATATAAATAAAGAAACCCAGCCTGTAAGAGAAGAATCTCCTGTAAGAGAAGAATCGCCAAGTGGGCAAGTAACTACTATTAGCCAAGCTGGCAAGTAACTACTAGACAAACAACTACTCGGGAAGTGAAAGAAAAGAGTAAGTGCCCTAACTGTAAGTACACGAATGAAAGTAAGGCAGGACAGGCATACTTTTAGTCCGTAGTGGCAGGCCAATAGACAAGAAATACTTGATTGGATCTTAGGTTCGTTTGGGTCGTGAGCGGCTTAGATGCGAATTCCAGACTTTAGTTCTTTAGTTTAAGTGAAAGCAAGCATAGTCGGATCAAGGGGTGTCGGGCAAAGGAAGGAATGTGAGGCTTACTTCTTTGTTTAGCCCTGTGACTTCTGAGCTCTATTCTAATATAAGTACTAGTGGATTTCTATTGATTGATTTCCTAGTTTCTTTCTGACTCGTTAGTAAAAGCCTGAGTTACGTGGTAAAGTCCGAAAAGCACTAGTTTGATTCCTCTGATACTCACTTGCCTCCTGTCTCCCCTATACCTATAAAGAGGTTAGTTCAACCAGGAGCAGTACTTCTTTCGTTTTATGGGAAATAGATCATGTCATAACACTAATCGAGCTTCTAATGCATTTGATGTCTATAACAAAGGAATAAAAGAAATCAAAGTAAGATCTGTACTGTAGTGTCGGTGTGAAAAGCAGAAAAGGTAGTCGCTCATTTCTTATTGTCATTGGTTGGATTCCAGTAGAACGGGGGAGAGCTGTTAGTTTCCATATAGTCGCGTCTAAACACCGCTTTGCTTCCAAAACTCCTAATGCACTTGGTCTTCATACTTGATTGACTTTGTGAGCAGAAAGAATGGAATTACTACTTATGTAACATCGTAACAACACTTCACTGCTTGTTGAATATAATGGAATATTAGTTCAAGATTTGAGAACAGAGTAACATCAATCAGTCTCAACTAACTGTTTACTTTCCTTAAACATTAATCTCAGAGAGAGCGCAGCTAATAATTCCCGTTAACGCTTAACCCACTACTAATAAGCGCGCTGTAGTGAGCGGAACGCCATTGCTTGTTTATACGTTGCTTGTGAGTTTCCGTTGTTAGTTTGCTAGTTCGAAAGCCGGACAAAGAACTTCTCCCTTTACAAAAGCCAGAAAGGGCGGCTATTAGAAAAGTATTACGGCCCAGAGATCCGGCGCTAATCAAGATGGCATCAATGCAAGCTCCTATATGGAAGGAAGGGTCAGAGTGGACTTCGATAGGCTTTTCTCTACCTAATAAAGTAAATAAAGTACTATGACTGCTTTTTTCGCTTCCTCAACCGTACTACCGATGGTGGGATCACTTATTGGTGGAAGGGGCAGGTATTCGAAGTTATCGTTCTCACACGCCCTATTCTGCAAGGGGGACCAATTCATTCCAAGGGCGAATATTTCCATCTCCAAATAAATAAGGAAAGGTCTTTTTCAACCGAGCAAGAAAATCAAAGGTCAAGATCAATAGGGGCTATTTCCAATGATCAAGTGGGAGTGTTTCTTCCGAACAAAGTGGACCTCTTTCTTCTTATATTGTGAGCTCAAATCTTAGTTCCGAATTAGCATATTAGAAGTAGTAGTCGGATTCCTTATTCATAGCTTTGATCCGTAATAGAGGTAGTCTATGCTGGCAGTGTTCTATTGTTGTTAGCCGTGATTTCATTCTCGCTCCCAGGAGGCATGGCTTGGAGCCAAGGGCGTATAGCCTGATAGACCGGAGTGTTGGGTTGAAACCCCAGGCCAGGAATGGCAGACTCACAGGTTCACTACAGAATTCCAATAAGTAAGTTCGAGAATGCTATAAAGCAATAAGCCATTCAAAGAAAGGAACTAATCTCTCTAGGGAAATACAAACTTCAAGCAGGGGACGGAAGCCTCGGTGTTTTAGGCACTTGCCCAATTCTTTATTGTGGGAAGGGGGGATTCTGACTTCCTCTCCAATCCAACGGCGCTAGGTTGTCGAGAAGGGGGTAAACCTCTTGTACCAATGAGGTGAATTATGATGTTATACTTTGATTCGGGTACTGCCAGTAATAGTTTATTTATGACTTGACGGCTGTTGTCTTAGACCCTTAGTTGAATTCTGATCGGAACCCCTACCATATACTGCAATACAACGTTGCTTGTCTACTTGGTGGAATGCTAGGTACAACTACAAGAGTTAACTGCTGCGGAGTGTTCCCGGAGTAAGAGCTCGTTAGTCAAGGCGGATAGCCAGGAAAACAAGGTTAGGTGTCGGTAGGGGAAGTTGTAGTTATGTGTTTGCTCCTTATTGTTATTGGTTCGATCTCTAGTGCTAGTTTCGTTCTTACTCCTTTCCTTCGATGCTCACTTCTTTGTTTCACTCCTTGGGGTGGTTGACCTAGGATCACAAGACAAGGGAGACTACCTTATCATTTCATTCTTTGAGTTGGGGGCCTTTGTTGCAAGTTTTGATTTCCACCTTACTTCTTGACCTTCCGCTCAGAAACTCCTAGTATGGCCCTCCTGTCTCCTAGTTGTTAACTCCTTCTAAGACTTACGCCTTTCATTCTTGTGTTCCTTCCTTATAGGCTGACTGTCTTTCCACAACTCCTTAATCCCCTCTGCTACAAACAAAACAGTAAGAGAGTGCAATCACGGCTTCTAATAATCAAACAAATAATAAAGGATACATTGTAGAGAACATAGAACCAACCCGAGCATTATGAGAATTGAGCTACTGTTGGAAAGACCTTAACCGCTACCAATAAGAATTTAGACCAATAAGAATGGAGCTGATAGGAGCAAAGATCGAACTAGTAAGAATAAGAAAAAGAATGCACTTCAGATCTAACTGCCTCTAGGGTTTAGTATCCCTTACTAGCTCCCAAACTGTAACTACCTATTTCCATTATTTCGTTCCATAGATCTGGCCTTTTCTCACTCTTATGCCCTTGACTCTTCCTTCCTTCTATTGACTTCAAAACTGTCCCTATTGTCCTCGAACCTTACCCACAGCTCAAGGCTTGCTCCATTTGCTTGAAACCTATAATCAGAATCCTTTGGGCAATAACTAAGACTTTCACTAGTGCTTCTAATATGATAACTTCTCACTGGGAATTGAATCACTGTTGACAAGACCAATACTGCTGCTAACGGGAATTGATTCAATGCTAATCATCCTTATCTTTTCCCTAGGAACTTGCTACTACTTCTCCAATATGTTAACTCGAAACCGGAGATCCAATGACTACTGGAAAGAGTGAAATCACTACCGGAGAGAATGGAAACACTACTCATAGGGCTTTCACTAGGAACTCCGCGGCTGGGCACGCCCCAAAGAGAGGAATGACAGAGGTAATTCAAAGAATGGGGGGCACTTTCCCGGGCATACAGGAATGGAACGGGCCCCTAACAGAGTGGAACCGGGGCAAACTCCAAGTCGTGGTGCAGGAATATAGAATTGCACAAGTGTTCCCAAGTCAACCCCACCAACGAGAATAAGGAACCTGGGAACTCGGAATTGCACCACTGCTAATCAGACTGAAATAGGGCAAACTCGAACCTTGCTTTATTGTCTATGAACCAACCTGACTTACATGCTTTAGCTTCTGGTCCGGGGATCCTTACTCGTTTGGCTTTAACCTAGTACTAATACTAACAGGACTCGATCTAGGGTCCTCTTTCACTGCCGAGAACAAAGCTGCCTTTACTCGCTTCCAATCTGATATTCCTGCCTATTGGTCTGTGACTACGGTCTGCTACTACGGACTTCAAAGCTGTACGACTTCCCTTTCAACCATATTACACCTGTGATTTATCTACAAACGGCCACTCTCTACCGAAAAGAGTGTAGCGGCAGTATGTTTCACTTATGGAAAGAATCAACCTAGTGCTTCTAAGATCTTAACTAGCAACTGGCAATCCAACTACTAAACTAAACCCTTACTTGACTTCTTTATGTATTGATTATTGATAGCCAGTGGCCTGCCTCTCCTTTAGTTAGGTCTGATTCCTCTGCTAAATAGAATGGAATAAGTGTTCTCAAGGTTGCCCGGGGTCCCTTACATTAAAGATTTGGAACCACCAAGCAACGTATCACTATTAGAACCAAACACTGCACTAACCACTTGAACTTACTTACATGCCTTGAAACCAGTATTGAACCTATTGTGGGCTTACTTTACTTGGTTCCAAACTTGAACTAATGCCTATTCGTCTTGATTCAAATCGGATATACCTTGTATACTGTGAGCCTGTCCCTCTTGACCTAAAGTCTGTATGTCACCTGGGATTCTTCTACTGAGAACTAGAGGCCTGTTAACCGATGCTTTTAAGCCTGGCTCCCTGCCTGCCCTGTCTTCATCTAAGTCTTACTTACTTACTAGGGTTCGCTCTTGGACTCCTAACTCCAATTATGTGTTACACCGTTTAAGTCTTCTACAGGTTGGTTTGAGTGGAGCCTACTGCCCGTGAGAACACAACTACACCAATAGAAAGAATAGAACCGCAGCTACTCGGACTTATGCCCGGAACCGGGAAACCAACTAAAAATGCTAATACTGAAACTGGGAACTAAGCCTGTACCTACCGTCTCTAAGACCGAACCTGTGGGCGACTGAATAAAACAGCGACTATCAACTACTACCTACCAACTACTACCATGGGAATCAGACTAACAAATTCCCCACAAGGCTTGAACCAATACCTCGAAGACTGGAACTACAGATAACAAGATCTCCACCCTTCTTTTTGTACGAGGATCCTTAATGAAAGAATCCAAGAAAGGCGAGGTAGTCTTAGAAGCAGCAGCTCGAGTCCTATCAACTGGTAGTGAAGTTCTAGTTAGAGTCTGATCGGTATCAGCTCAGGTCCTGTTAGCATTAGTCCAATTCCTTTTATGGGTAGCTAAATGACTAGTTGTGAGTTCGACCCTTGTCAGTAGTAGATGCATTATTTGACTTCTGGAGTTGTTGTTTACTTATTTGACTCCACTTGCTTTAATGCGAGTACCGGGCACATAGGTCTTTTATTCATTAATATCAGAATAAAGTCAGGGCATGGTACACAGCCCAGTGCTCTCAACAACTAGTAAATACAGAATGACATTGATTGGTCCAAGCCTACTTTTTCGCACCAAGCATTGCTTACTCATTTAGAGAGCCCGCTTATACACGAAGAAGTATACCGCTAGCGCTTGAAAACTGGCACTGCTGTCGATAAGACTTGATCTTGCAACTAAGACGACTTGAGTGAGAAAAGCGCAAGTACTTGAACTCATAGCTCGGAATCCAGCTAATAGATAAGATAATGAAATACCGCAAGAAAGAAACTGGAATGAAACTAATAAGTATAAGAATGAACCGACTCCTAGGATGGATTGAAGGATGGAACTATAAACATTGACTTCGACTCTCAGTACGGAAAACGCAATCTAGTGGTAGAAGAATGTGTATCGGTGTCCCGTTTCGGCATTGAGCTCATTAATAATAGAGGATAGAAAGAGTCAGAATCAACCCCGAAAGTTCGGATACGCTCCGTATAGAAATAAGGATAGAAATAAGGATAGAAATAAGGATAGAAATAAGGATAGAAATAAGGATAGAAATAAGGATAGAAATAAGGATAGAAATAAGGATAGAAATAAGGATAGAAATAAGGATAGAAATAAGGATAGAAATAAGGATAGAAATAAGGATAGAAATAAGGATAGAAATAAGGATAGAAATAAGGATAGAAATAAGGATAGAAATAAGGATAGTTCTCAGCGGTGTGGGAAAGAAGTATTCATTGAACTCGGCATCCGGGTCCTCTAACCAATGTAAAAACAAGGATCGAACACTAACCGATATACTCACACTCGAAACGGGGGATCTAACTGCCTAACTCTCTGGCTGCGACTACGGATTCTAAGACAACAACCAGTGCGTGCTGGAAAGAATGACTATAGTGGTGAAGCATACTTCTATTGGAAACTCGGAACCAACTACTAGCTAGTAGGATCGAACTGGTGCTTCTCGGGCTGCCCTTACTCGCTTCCACTCTAGCTATCCATTCTTTGACTTACTTATTCCATTATGTACTCCTCCATAGAGATACTGGGCTCCGTTACGGAGTTACGGAGTGAGTTATTGCTTGTGAGTTTCAGTATCGTACTCCCGGGGTTCAAACAACACTAAGACTCGGGATACTAAGCATAAGGGTCCTAATGGAAAACTTGAGACTAATACTGAGGGGTCTAGTGGAACCGGGCTAAGGATACATCGGATAGGAGTCAGGGTAACAAGTATAGCTTGTGAGTTCTCAGCGGTGTGGGAAAGAAGTATTCATTGAACTCGGCATCCGGGTCCTCTAACCAATGTAAAAACAAGGATCGAACACTAACGATATCGAACACTAACCGATATACTCACACTCGAAACGGGGGATCTAACTGCCTAACTCTCTGGCTGCGACTACGGATTCTAAGACAACAACCAGTGCGTGCTGGAAAGAATGACTATAGTGGTGAAGCATACTTCTATTGGAAACTCGGAACCAACTACTAGCTAGTAGGATCGAACTGGTGCTTCTCGGGCTGCCCTTACTCGCTTCCACTCTAGCTATCCATTCTTTGACTTACTTATTCCATTATGTACTCCTCCATAGAGATACTGGGCTCCGTTACGGAGTGGAGTTATTGCTTGTGAGTTTCAGTATCGTACTCCCGGGGTTCAAACAACATCCCTGCCTCTTAGCCTACTATTGAAGATTATTGATGAAGTCTTATACTTACTTCTCCGATTCTCCAAATGCTGGCTATTAACCTGAGAGGGTCCACAATAAGCTTTGATTCTGTAGCTTAAATATCAACATCAACCGGGCTCTAACTCCTACTATACTTATTCGAAAACTCACTACCTTGCGCTTCAGTGTATATCTCTTACTTTTCTAACTGAAATGACTAGCTCACTCTTTCCCTACTGGCATCGGTCCTTGCTTTACGGATTATGGGCGGCCTGCCCCTATCGTCTCTGATTCTTACTACCTGGCACGTCAGCCTACCTCTCCTTACACCGATTCTGAATATCCTCTGGAACCTGTAGCCATCGCAGCGGACGCTGCCCTTGTTGGTCAGTGTTTGGATTTCCCCGCTATTGGGTTCAGTCTGTTAGGCATTGGTTTTAATACTCGAGTGCTGAGTTGAATAGTCTAGGGGCGGCAAGGCTAGTTTCGTAGGGGTAGTTGGCAGTCTTGGCAAAAGTCAAGTAAGC
Source organism: Musa balbisiana (assembly GCA_004837865.1). NCBI lineage: Eukaryota > Viridiplantae > Streptophyta > Magnoliopsida > Zingiberales > Musaceae > Musa > Musa balbisiana. Next base: position 15,446 of record PYDT01002583.1, on the reverse strand, counting down.
CTAACAATAGAGCTATGAAAAGCAGAAAAATAAGTCATTTCAGGGTTAGAGCAAGTAAGGGGAGGCTCCATAGGCATGTAAAGTAAAGAGAGGGAAGGTGCCAAATAGGTCAAGCCTCGTTACAGATAGTGGAATTCCTTGTTTGTGGGAGTAAGTCCTATATCAATGAAGTATTGGTAGCACTGGTTTCGTTCTGTTAGGTAGTGCGAAATTCCTGGTTGAGAGTTGAGTTTTTCTACTAGCAAGTTCAATTCCAAGTGTGTGGGGGCATAGTATATATTCTGCATTTCGGTATTGGAAGCATTATTGCGAAAGTCCGGTTAGCTGAGATTTCAGCCTTATCAGTAGTAGCTCCATTCTAGTATGCCCGAGCTCGGGCCCTTTTTCTCATAGATTTCTGCTTTTTATTGGTTTGTAGTTTTCTTCTAAGGCCTCTATACACGCTATAGGGTTCGGTGTCAGTAGGGCTCTTGATTGACTCCATCTTTCGTAGTGTAACACATGGATTAGACTACCAATACTAACGAACCTTCTCCCGAACGAGACCTCTAACCTTCCCCGAACTACAACCACCATTCTCATTTGTCATTGAAAACCACCTTGCTCGATCCCGGCATTCAAGAAATAATAGTACAAGCGGAAGGGGCTAAGTCACCCCTAAAGTGAATTCGACTTCTTTAGCCTTGGGCCTGCTACTTCTAAGTGGGATTCTGAGATTCCTTATGAACCATCTGGTGTTCCCTTCTGTGTTTCCTATCCAATGTATCTCCTCACTTGATAATTTCCATCTTGATTTCCAGTATTTGTAGAAGTACTCTTAACACTCAGGTGGAATGAGAACTTTCCACTTGGTATTGGCAGCTGAGCGCTACTACTATATACTATAAGAATGAGCTCTGTTGGAGGTGCCTCAGATCAACCCCATAAGATATGTGGAAAGAAAACCACCCGACTATTTTGTTATTCTTGCTTTTGTTTGGCAGTTCCGATGCTATTCTCTTTCTATTGGTGTTGGATTTCCCCGCTATTGGGTTCAGTCTGTTAGGCATTGGTTTTAATACTCGAGTGCTGAGTTGAATAGTCTAGGGGCGGCAAGGCTAGTTTCGTAGGGGTAGTTGGCAGTCTTGGCAAAAGTCAAGTAAGCCTAACAATAGAGCTATGAAAAGCAGAAAAATAAGTCATTTCAGGGTTAGAGCAAGTAAGGGGAGGCTCCATAGGCATGTAAAGTAAAGAGAGGGAAGGTGCCAAATAGGTCAAGCCTCGTTACAGATAGTGGAATTCCTTGTTTGTGGGAGTAAGTCCTATATCAATGAAGTATTGGTAGCACTGGTTTCGTTCTGTTAGGTAGTGCGAAATTCCTGGTTGAGAGTTGAGTTTTTCTACTAGCAAGTTCAATTCCAAGTGTGTGGGGGCATAGTATATATTCTGCATTTCGGTATTGGAAGCATTATTGCGAAAGTCCGGTTAGCTGAGATTTCAGCCTTATCAGTAGTAGCTCCATTCTAGTATGCCCGAGCTCGGGCCCTTTTTCTCATAGATTTCTGCTTTTTATTGGTTTGTAGTTTTCTTCTAAGGCCTCTATACACGCTATAGGGTTCGGTGTCAGTAGGGCTCTTGATTGACTCCATCTTTCGTAGTGTAACACATGGATTAGACTACCAATACTAACGAACCTTCTCCCGAACGAGACCTCTAACCTTCCCGAACTACAACCACCATTCTCATTTGTCATTGAAAACCACCTTGCTCGATCCCGGCATTCAAGAAATAATAGTACAAGCGGAAGGGGCTAAGTCAACCCCTAAAGTGAATTCGACTTCTTTAGCCTTGGGCCTGCTACTTCTAAGTGGGATTCTGAGATTCCTTATGAACCATCTGGTGTTCCCTTCTGTGTTTCCTATCCAATGTATCTCCTCACTTGATAATTTCCATCTTGATTTCCAGTATTTGTAGAAGTACTCTTAACACTCAGGTGGAATGAGAACTTTCCAACTTGGTATTGGCAGCTGAGCGCTACTACTATATACTATAAGAATGAGCTCTGTTTGGAGGTGCCTCAGATCAACCCCATAAGATATGTGGAAAGAAAACCACCCGACTATTTGTATCAATAGAAAAACAACCTTACTATTGACAGTACCAATGTTCTTGTTATTCTTGCTTTTGTTTGGCAGTTCCGATGCTATTCTCTTTCTATTGGTGTTGGATTTCCCCGTGGGTGTTTTCACTGCCTTATCAGTAGAAACTCGAGTAGAAGATAATAGGTAAGTGATGCTCATAAGTAAGAAGTCAATGCGGAATACTGTTTGGAAGCAAGTAAGATAGGACGGACTGGACTGGTTTCGCGGAGAAAGAGGAAGAGGAAGTACTCGTAACCAACAGAGCCTGCCGCTACAGGTATCAATTCTCTCTCTATTGGACGAAGGCGCCTTCGCGTGATTTCTTGCATCTTGCCCAGGGCACCTTAGGCTTTACAGCGGACTTTTACTCTTCCACAACGGACCTCGGATCCACCCTTCCCGGACAACTCACTGCCGAAAAGAGTGTAGCGGCGGACTACTTGAAAGACATAATAGGCTATGTGGTTGGTGAGACAGATACCTAGGTTTGGGCAAGGCGCAGTACCGAACTACTTAAGTGCAATTCCGTTTCCTTTGTTTCATCCTTGCCTGTAGTACTAGGTGAAAAGCAAGTAGTGCAAAGATCCGTATCAGTTGAGAAAGAATCGGCATAAAGAGTCAAAGTCTTGTAGGTAAAATACATAATGTGAGGGAGGTTTTCAAGTCAGTAGTGGTAGCGTAGGGTTGTGTAGTCGCTTTCTTCGTTTATGGGGTGTTTAATTCGTATGAGCTCTATTTCCTATTAGGTGTTTCATTCATTCTTATTAGTCCACATACCTATTATGAGTATTTAGTATAACTATTCTGAGTATCCAATCCGAGGAGAGGGACAGTGACTAGTAGTAGAAATAAGCAAAATAATGTTCCTGTCAGGGATAAGGAATGAAAGCTAGTAGCGGTGGACTTAACTAGGGGAGAGGCAGGTTCATATGCTGTTGTGAAAGGAGAAAAGTGAATAGCTACTGTCCTGTTAGCTGTAGTTCTCATTCCGATAGTAGTAAGTTCCAGTATTCAAGTAAGGAGGTTCGCTAAGTCCTATTTCAGATGAAGCAAAAGTGGATTCTTTCCAGTACGGATGCATTTCTTGTTATTCTCCGTTCCATATTCGTTATTGACTATTTCAATGCCCTATAGCTATGCCCGGTATACTCTATTATGTCTTGAATTCCCTGGTAGTGGGGAGGTCGCCTAGAAGCACTAGCTCCATTCTAATAAGCAGTGATTTCCGCCTTGGAACCATTAGTTTAAGAATAGAAGCAAGGTCAGTAAGGTCCTAACTCAAAGGTCAGAGCGCTATAAGGGTTTGATAGCTATAGGAGATAAGGGCCTTAGATATGGTTGTTTACATTACAAATAAGAAGAAAAGGTATAGTCAATGAATCATAGGGTTGTTGGCGAGCACAAGTAAGGAGAACTGTCCGTTTGGGTGAGCTAAGCTCTAAGACTTCTATTAGTAGGTGTCCTCTCTCGCATAGGAATCGGAATAAGGAACACAGCAATTGGAACTCGAACAGAGACATTCAACACATAAATACAGAATGGAGCTCACCAGTAACATAATCCAACTCAAAAGTCAGAATTGAACTAATAGGCAGTAGCCCTAAACACTTCAGTTAGTACGTGACTCACAACTATAGGTCTCCCACTCCCAAGCCCAGTATATGATTCTACAGCTTATTGTGTGATGTGACTTGTCATTATTCCAATCCGATATCCCCTCACACCTTGCTTTTCAGCCTATTGGTCTGTTATTTTCTCTTTGTAACTCTTTAATCACTACCCGACCGGGAGGCTTACCTTACACTGTTTCCAAGAATGGAACCTTGGACTTCCTAGTTATGAGCTATAGTTTTTTCGGATACTAGTTCAGGTTGAGAAGCACTGGTTCAATCCTTTCCGGTATGAATATTGGGATAAAGGCTAATAGGTGTTTTTTGCAACAAGCACATGGGAGTGGAAACGGAAAGCATTAGTTTCATAATCACGGGCAGGATAAGTGGGCTCGCTCACAAGCAAGTAAGGACGGGGATGCGCCACAGCGTACCCATACATATTATGATTCCTATTCGTTTTGTCTTGCCCTTACTTATTCCGGCAGTTTGGCTTTCCGTCGTGTTGTCTTTTCGCGCTGGTGGAATTAAACCCAACAAAAAGAGAATGAGACCACTGCCTAACAGCCTTGCCGCTCGGAGAACTGACCTATGAACCCAATAAGAACGGAACTGCTGCTACTAGGCTCTACAACTACCCGGAAATACTTACTTATATCACTCGTACTTTGACTCGAGCCCGGTAACTCCACTACCATAATGATAGGAATGTGGACTTACAATACAAGGAATCGAACAAGCAAATAGTAATTCAAACAATGCCAACAGGAATGGAGCACCCAACTAGGAAATTCACCAACGGCAATCAGAATGGAACTTGTATTGGTATGATAATGAAGAGAAGACCCAGCAAAAGCAGTAGAAGTAAGGAGAGAGAAAGAACCCAATGTTAAATCAATAATGAAAGTAAACCAGGGCAGACTTGATCGACATAGTAGTAATAATAGGGGTGTGGTTGTGGCTAATGTATGAGAATTGGAGTTTGTATAAGCAGACTGAGCTACAGTAAAGTTTGACTCTTTGGAGGAAGTAGCAGTCTTGCCAGGACTCGACTAGTTGGCTCCTTGCCCCTATGGGCTCAATTCCTATTTGATAGCTAAAGTATCGGGTTCTATTCTTGTAGTTAATAGCAAATAACCATATGAGAACCCCATTCTAATAGCAAATAATTACTTACTTAACTGCTAAGAAACAGATATAGAATCAAACTCATAAATCGGAATTGAACTGAGAATAAAGAGCAACGAAAATCATGGTAAGAATTGAAACCAGCGCCAACAAGAACGCAACAAGGACACTATAGATTGAGTCACTGCCCGGGGAATCCGTCTAAGAAGTAGAAGAATGAAACCGAGTGTGGTGATACTTCGAGTTAGTAGTGGTAAGCCAATAGACAGTATAGTAAGGCAGAGTCACAAACATCGGAAATGTGGGCAATGGTGCGGCAAATCAGATCTGAGGTCGGTAACGCCAACTAACTAAATGAAGAATAAAAGCAATGAGCCCAAGAGTGAAGGTCGGAGAGACAGGCTTGCTGGTGATAAAGTGATACTTAAGTCGAGGGGGCTTGTGAATGAGAAACAGGAGCTCCGGGCTGATATAGAGTAGTTGCGTACTTTGAGTTAGGAGCTACAGCTCTCGATAAAGCAGTGGAATAGACAAACAAACTCGCTCGGCATTGAGAAAGAGTGTAGCGGCAGCCTTAGACATATGTAGTTTCTATATGACAAATAAGAATAAGCGTATTCGAAAAAGGTAGGAATGAGTCAAAGTGTGAAAACAAGCAAAGGAAACCTACGCCTTCCGTTAATTCTGTATTGAGAGTTGTTGGCTGACTTTCCTATCCATAAGTATGACAGTACTATGTTTTATGAGTCGGACTTACCTTACCAGCAAACTGCCTATCCAGCCTTAAGGTCTACCGATCCTGACCTCGCATCTGTATTTATGGTTGGAGTCTCCCAATCCCTTCTTGGAGTTTGCTAATGCTAACTTTTCTTCTGTCTCCACTGCGCTACTTTGGCATTCTTCAATGAAACTAATGGCTTCGAACCTGGCTTTACTGCTCTACTAATACTGACTTATCTTATTACTTATCTTATAAGGATGCTAACACGACCTTACTCATAAGGATGCTCAGATGGAACTTGAACTATACTGCTCCTAAGGATGAAAATAGGAATAAAGAAACGAACTACTTAGTAAGGCTCAGTTCCTGCTCTCAGATTGTTTGCTTGGGTGTGATTGACTTATATTATAATAGGATCTAGCGCATTGCATAAAGGAATAGAATCTAGCTAGTGCGATAACAAGGCTATAGCTCTTAGTACAGAATCCGACTGACTCATTGGTTAAAGAATACCAGGGCGGATTAACGAGAATAAGTATTTGTTTAGAAGTCGGTAAGGAAAGAAAGAATGAAAACATGCCAGTGACACTTATAGACGTGCGAGGGGTAATGATAACCATGGTTTTAAGGATGGCAGTAAGACCAATAGCTGGCTGGGAAAAAGTTAGGCTTGTAGTTGGTGGTTAAAGAAAGCAAGCAAGGATATTTCGAGTGAGGAGCGACAGAGCTCATTCTTACTACCGTGTTTTAGGCTTGTGGTTACGCTTTCAAAAGTGTACCTAGAGTCGTTTTATGAGTACATTACCCAGGGGAGGATGAGTACAAAACACAGAATGGAATAACCGCGGACACTAATCTGAATGTGTCTACCGCTAACAGGGCCCGAACTACCACTAAGCAGAATCAACTACTATCTCGAAGGCCTCGCAACAGGTCCCAGCAAACAAACAAAAAAGAGAAAACCAACCACCGCTTTAAAGGATGCCCCTCCATACTTGCTTTTTCGATATTTGACCTTTGAGGATGCCCGCTACTGTCTATTATTCTGGTTTATTAGTTTGGGCCTTCTACTCGCCGGGTTCACTCACTGCCGCTCCCTATCCCGAGAATCTTGCTTATATCAATAGCACATAGTGAGTATGCATCCATAGGCACATGGGTAGTCTCAATACCTAGTAACATATTGAGTATCAATACATAGAGCTCCTCTGATCAGGATGTAACTACCATGCATAAGAGTGGATCCGATGCCTAACATTGATGTGTGTGGTTTCATATGATATTAGCTATTAACCGGTACTACCGATAACAAGAATCAATCCACCCACCCCTCTAGCTCCCCTATTGAATCAAACTAACGAATAGAAAGAAGAGAACGAAGTCCGCTAGGAACTACGGAACTCAACTAGAAAAAGCAAGACCGAACTACCAGTCAATAAGACCTTAGCTCCACCTCTATACAAAAGAGTGTAGCGGCTGTGTGTTGTTAAGAAGAAAGTATCCGATGTTGGTCTTTGTCGCCTTATTAGAAAGCAGTGGTTCGGGAATGAAGCAAGGACATGGAGACTAGTGAGCAGTAACACAAGGGTGTTTTGGCAGTGGGGCAGCCGGCATTCGTTCTTGTTTAATAGCCAGTAAAGTCATACTTATAGGCATACGAGGGAGGACTCGGATCGGTAGTCTTAGAATCCAAGTCGGTAGTTGGCTTCCCAGCTGACGGGGTTAGCCTCATTGGTAGTGGTTGGCTTCCCAGCTAGTGGAGGAGTGGGCGAAGTCCCATAAGTGCAAGTCCCATTCTTTCTCATAGGTGAGTAGCGCTGGTCCAACTCTTCTTGATAGTAGCGAAGAACACAAGTAAGACAGGGCAGACTCCAACTCTGTTAAAGGAATGTAAGGCAGTAGTCCAAGAGTGCATCTCGCACATAGGAATGTAAGTCACAAGCCTAGCCTTATGTAGAAGGTAACCATAGACATATTTTGTGTGTAAGTGCTTAAGCCTGATAAGGGGAGTCAAAACTTGAAGGCAGGGATTCCAGTGCTAAAGTTTCATCCTCTATAGGATAGTGTGGAATGAGGTTCAGTAATGGAAGGCCAAGAGCAAAAGGGCAGTTAGTCTTAAAGCAAGTAAGGGCGGACTAAGAGGCTGGAAAGTTTCAGTAAGGAAAGATAGACTGACCAAGGGTAGTATGAGTTCGGTCACTTCGTTCGTATCCAAGTGAAGGGCTCTAGAGAATTCGGATGGATTTCTTGCTCTAATAGTTGTTTGCCTACTTTCTTTTTATTGACTTTCTTTGCTTTTGTAGTAGTAGTTAGTCGGATTATAAAAGCTTGCACTGGCTATCTCATTAGTGATGGAATAGGCGCACTAGATATATCTCATCTCTGTCTCCGGCCTCTCTCTGGCCAGGGAGAGTCAATACAAAACCTCTGCTCTTAAGATCTCATATCTAACATAGAGAGTGGGCAAAGAGGAAGCTAAGCTCAGTCTCTGTCCAAGGATCTAACTATTGTGTCTTTGGATACCCTTTGATTCCTACTACGAGTGGAGAACGTGCTGCGTGCTGAGCAGGCCTATGCCACGCTTGACCGATCGACGGGGAAGGCTGAATCCGAAGTGGGCTATCCGATTCAATCCAATCCCACTTTCGTCTCAGGTAATGGTAATCCTAAACGGGAAGTCCGGCTCTACTAGATAGTAAAGTAGGCTTCTATCCGACAGTATACGCCTGTGGTCTGCAACAATGAACCATATCGCAAACTCTATTAGAACGGAGACGGCACTGAGGAACTCTACATAGCAATCTAAGAAAAGAACCTAGCTCCCTCTGCCTTCGGCTCTTCTGCATTTCAATCCGAGACAACCATCAGCCGTATTAGGCTTTCCTTTCTTTCACATTGGATTTCCCGAGAGTACAATCTATCCTTTCTACCGCTTTCCTAAACTGAGCCCACTAATGACAGGTTCCCTCTTTACTGCCTTGGGAGAACAATTAGCACCTTTCATTGACAACTCTAACCCGTCTCCTTACAATAAATATGGCCCATTACCTTGACTTATTTGATTCGGGCCGTAAACTCATAAATAGGAAAGAGTCCCGCTTTGGGTATAGGATGTGGACTAGATCATTCCCTTCATTAGAAGCGTTCCCCATCTATAACAGCATTCATTCCCGGGAAAGTTGGATCACCACCGCCTAAATGCAGCCGTTCTCATTACCAGAAAGGGCTTCCTAAAGGATTGAACTCCCCGGAGCTTTCTTACCATGCCCACCTGAAGATCGAATGACTCCAACTACGGAACCTGCCTTGTTGTAAAGAAGGACAGATAGAGGTGAGCAACCTTGTTTTGAAGCCCCTATAACTCTATCCATTCTCCTTTCGTTCAAGAGCGTATTTGACTTCACTCTTTCTTAGACCGATGCCCTGGAACATGGAATCCTATACAAGCATTTGACCTACTTCCTTCAGCTTGCCTAAACCATCCGAGGGTAGCGAAGGGGAAGGGTCGGTCTGTCATTCTGTCCTGATGGTTTAGTGAGGGACTCTAGAGAATTCGGATGGATTTCTTGCTCTAATAGTTGTTTGCCTACTTTCTTTTTATTGACTTTCTTTGCTTTTGTAGTAGTAGTTAGTCGGATTATAAAAGCTTGCACTGGCTATCTCATTAGTGATGGAATAGGCGCACTAGATATATCTCATCTCTGTCTCCGGCCTCTCTCTGGCCAGGGAGAGTCAATACAAAACCTCTGCTCTTAAGATCTCATATCTAACATAGAGAGTGGGCAAAGAGGAAGCTAAGCTCAGTCTCTGTCCAAGGATCTAACTATTGTGTCTTTGGATACCCTTTGATTCCTACTACGAGTGGAGAACGTGCTGCGTGCTGAGCAGGCCTATGCCACGCTTGACCGATCGACGGGGAAGGCTGAATCCGAAGTGGGCTATCCGATTCAATCCAATCCCACTTTCGTCTCAGGTAATGGTAATCCTAAACGGGAAGTCCGGCTCTACTAGATAGTAAAGTAGGCTTCTATCCGACAGTATACGCCTGTGGTCTGCAACAATGAACCATATCGCAAACTCTATTAGAACGGAGACGGCACTGAGGAACTCTACATAGCAATCTAAGAAAAGAACCTAGCTCCCTCTGCCTTCGGCTCTTCTGCATTTCAATCCGAGACAACCATCAGCCGTATTAGGCTTTCCTTTCTTTCACATTGGATTTCCGAGAGTACAATCTATCCTTTCTACCGCTTTCCTAAACCTGAGCCCACTAATGACAGGTTCCCTCTTACTGCCTTGGGAGAACAATTAGCACCTTCATTGACAAACTCTAACCCGTCTCCTTACAATAAATATGGCCCATTACCTTGACTTATTTGATTCGGGCCGTAAACTCATAAATAGGAAAGAGTCCCGCTTTGGGTATAGGATGTGGACTAGATCATTCCCTTCATTAGAAGCGTTCCCCATCTATAACAGCATTCATTCCCGGGAAAGTTGGATCACCACCGCCTAAATGCAGCCGTTCTCATTACCAGAAAGGGCTTCCTAAAGGATTGAACTCCCCGGAGCTTTCTTACCATGCCCACCTGAAGATCGAATGACTCCAACTACGGAACCTGCCTTGTTGTAAGAAGGACAGATAGAGGTGAGCAACCTTGTTTTGAAGCCCCTATAACTCTATCCATTCTCCTTTCGTTCAAGAGCGTATTTGACTTCACTCTTTCTTAGACCGATGCCCTGGAACATGGAATCCTATACAAGCATTTGACCTACTTCCTTCAGCTTGCCTAAACCATCCGAGGGTAGCGAAGGGGAAGGGTCGGTCTGTCATTCTGTCCTGATGGTTTAGTGAGGACTTTCCGCTTATCGTTAGAACGCTTTCATTAGAACGCCGCGGGCAAGGATAGCTAATACTTGAGTCTCGGGGTAGCAACCGAATCTTCGAAAAGCGCAGACGGGATTAGTGGGAAGGGCTTGGTCGGTCGATAGAGATTGCTTTTCTCTTTAGAATCCCTATGGAATTGGGCGAGGAACCCGATTCTACTCATTCATGGGCTAGGCTCCTCAAAGGTTGTGTAGAATATTGATTCTAAAAGTAGGCATCCTCCATCGAGGTCTCTAGTCTTTCTCATGTATGAACTTGAACTTTCCGCAAAGAAGGGCAATCGAAGGAGCGTCTTGGTTTCAATGGAATGAAAGGGAAAGTCCTCATCACGAAAGATCGATTCGACGGCGAGGGTTTAAGCGCATCAACTGCTTGGCTTGGAGAAGGACTTCTTACCGAACGAAGGCTATCTTGATGGAAGCAATTCTCTTTTGAAAGACGGAGCCCAGCAGGACCGAAATGATAATATCTTGGTATGGTACGTAGTTGCTGTGCCTGAAAGAAGCGGCTAACATATATGCGGCGGGAAGGGGGTTTTGGATAAGAGTGGATCGGTAAGTATAGAGGTGTTCGAGTGTTTGAAGCGTCAGCATCCGAATCTTCTCCAAATGGATGGACTAGTGAGGTATATTCTATTGAGTCCGCGCACAAGGATTCTATACCAGTGGAATAAACAATGAGTCTCGAGCTACTATTATCGTAGAATACACTACACAAGGATTCTATACCAGTGGAATAAACAATGAGTCTCGAGCTACTATTATCGTAGAATACACTACACAAGGATTCTATACCAGTGGAATAAACAATGAGTCTCGAGCTACTATTATCGTAGAATACACTACACAAGGATTCTATACCAGTGGAATAAACAATGAGTCTCGAGCTACTATTATCGTAGAATACACTACACAAGGATTCTATACCAGTGGAATAAACAATGAGTCTCGAGCTACTATTATCGTAGAATACACTACACAAGGATTCTATACCAGTGGAATAAACAATGAGTCTCGAGCTACTATTATCGTAGAATACACTACACAAGGATTCTATACCAGTGGAATAAACAATGAGTCTCGAGCTACTATTATCGTAGAATACACTACACAAGGATTCTATACCAGTGGAATAAACAATGAGTCTCGAGCTACTATTATCGTAGAATACACTACACAAGGATTCTATACCAGTGGAATAAACAATGAGTCTCGAGCTACTATTATCGTAGAATACACTACACAAGGATTCTATACCAGTGGAATAAACAATGAGTCTCGAGCTACTATTATCGTAGAATACACTACACAAGGATTCTATACCAGTGGAATAAACAATGAGTCTCGAGCTACTATTATCGTAGAATACACTACACAAGGATTCTATACCAGTGGAATAAACAATGAGTCTCGAGCTACTATTATCGTAGAATACACTACACAAGGATTCTATACCAGTGGAATAAACAATGAGTCTCGAGCTACTATTATCGTAGAATACACTACACAAGGATTCTATACCAGTGGAATAAACAATGAGTCTCGAGCTACTATTATCGTAGAATACACTACACAAGGATTCTATACCAGTGGAATAAACAATGAGTCTCGAGCTACTATTATCGTAGAATACACTACACAAGGATTCTATACCAGTGGAATAAACAATGAGTCTCGAGCTACTATTATCGTAGAATACACTACACAAGGATTCTATACCAGTGGAATAAACAATGAGTCTCGAGCTACTATTATCGTAGAATACACTACACAAGGATTCTATACCAGTGGAATAAACAATGAGTCTCGAGCTACTATTATCGTAGAATACACTACACAAGGATTCTATACCAGTGGAATAAACAATGAGTCTCGAGCTACTATTATCGTAGAATACACTACACAAGGATTCTATACCAGTGGAATAAACAATGAGTCTCGAGCTACTATTATCGTAGAATACACTACACAAGGATTCTATACCAGTGGAATAAACAATGAGTCTCGAGCTACTATTATCGTAGAATACACTACACAAGGATTCTATACCAGTGGAATAAACAATGAGTCTCGAGCTACTATTATCGTAGAATACACTACACAAGGATTCTATACCAGTGGAATAAACAATGAGTCTCGAGCTACTATTATCGTAGAATACACTACACAAGGATTCTATACCAGTGGAATAAACAATGAGTCTCGAGCTACTATTATCGTAGAATACACTACACAAGGATTCTATACCAGTGGAATAAACAATGAGTCTCGAGCTACTATTATCGTAGAATACACTACACAAGGATTCTATACCAGTGGAATAAACAATGAGTCTCGAGCTACTATTATCGTAGAATACACTACACAAGGATTCTATACCAGTGGAATAAACAATGAGTCTCGAGCTACTATTATCGTAGAATACACTACACAAGGATTCTATACCAGTGGAATAAACAATGAGTCTCGAGCTACTATTATCGTAGAATACACTACACAAGGATTCTATACCAGTGGAATAAACAATGAGTCTCGAGCTACTATTATCGTAGAATACACTACACAAGGATTCTATACCAGTGGAATAAACAATGAGTCTCGAGCTACTATTATCGTAGAATACACTACACAAGGATTCTATACCAGTGGAATAAACAATGAGTCTCGAGCTACTATTATCGTAGAATACACTACACAAGGATTCTATACCAGTGGAATAAACAATGAGTCTCGAGCTACTATTATCGTAGAATACACTACACAAGGATTCTATACCAGTGGAATAAACAATGAGTCTCGAGCTACTATTATCGTAGAATACACTACACAAGGATTCTATACCAGTGGAATAAACAATGAGTCTCGAGCTACTATTATCGTAGAATACACTACACAAGGATTCTATACCAGTGGAATAAACAATGAGTCTCGAGCTACTATTATCGTAGAATACACTACACAAGGATTCTATACCAGTGGAATAAACAATGAGTCTCGAGCTACTATTATCGTAAGAGGGCAACGAAATGGATCACGATCGATAGTAGGTTTCTCGGTCAATTCAAATCATGAAAGAAGATTGGCGGACTGGTACGAGAAATCAATGAAATCAAATTCTTAATCTCTCTTCTAAGCCATGGAAAGTAAAAGTAGAACCTCTGCGAGGACGGGATTCCATATTATTTGTGTTTAGTGGGAAGAATCCGCTTGCTTACTCGGGATCGAATCAAAAATAAAGCTAGAGTTCCAGCTAGAAAAGGTACTTTATAAAGAGACAACCAAAGCATAAATATGATCCAAACTCCTCGCTTGCTTTTAGATGGGTCAGTCTTTCCCGCGTGGGATAAGGGTTCTAACTTCTAATAAGGAGGTCATTGAGCCAATGCTCATCAAAAGTAGTCCGTTTTATAGGCCCAGTTCCGTAGCGAATGCAAAGGAATGATTTCCCAGCCTCGGAAAAAGAAGAAGTCAACTACTAGAAACGAAAGAACACAACACTCGAGATGAAAGTCAGAAAGAAAAAGTATTCTCCCCCAGCGAGCGAAGTATCCGAAAGTGAAAGGACGGCGACGGGCTCTTAAAAACGAACCAACCTGTTATTATGCTTTCATGGCTGTGGGCACTATAAGCGCTGGAGAGGGGTCCATTGGAGGAATCTACTATTAGTCAGCGTTCGAATCTCTATCTTCTAGGAACAATGAACACAAACTTAAACAAGCCAGAAATTCCGTGAAAAAAGTGCACAATGTAGTAGTTCAGCTCAAGTCGACTCTTATTACATATCTCCTCTCTCCCCGTCGATCTTTCTGCTAGTCAGTAGCTCACTTTAGGAAGCGAATGCGAAAGAAGAAAGAATAGAAATAGAAAGACCCCCTATTTGATTGTACGAATTGATTGAGAACTACCAAGACGAAGGAAGATCGATAAGTACTACTTTAGGATCTCGAAGTCTGTGTGGAATGGGCAGGCGATAGATAGAGGAAAGCGCAAGATCTCATTTGTTAGGGAATACTTCAAGATCGAGTGGGTCGAGCGGAGATCCTTCTTTACCCATAGAATAGTCAAATTAGTCAACCAGTCCTAAGTAGCAAACCTGGAAGGAAAGTAAGTAATGTCATGTTCTCGGGTACGTAAGTTGCTGTCTTGAATCAAGTATTTCCTTCCTTTTCTCAGCTTTCATCATCATCTTAAGAGGGCAACGAAATGGATCACGATCGATAGTAGGTTTCTCGGTCAATTCAAATCCTGAAAGAAGATTGGCGGACTGGTACGAGAAATCAATGAAATCAAATTCTTAATCTCTCTTCTAAGCCCATGGAAAGTAAAGTAGACCTCTGCGAGGACGGGATTCCATATTATTTGTGTTTAGTGGGAAGAATCCGCTTTGCTTACTTCGGGATCGATCAAAAATAAAGCTTAGAGTTCCAGCTAGAAAATGTACTGTAATAAAGAGACAACCAAAGCATAAATATGATCCAAACTCCTCGCTTGCTTTTAGATGGGTCAGTCTTTCCCGCTTGGGATAAGGGGTCTAACTTCTAATAAGGAGGATCATTGAGCCAATGCTCATCAAAGTAGTCCGTTTTATAGGCCCAAGTTCCGTAGCGAATGCAAGGAATGATTTCCCAGCCTCGGAAAAAGAAGAAGTCAACTACTAGAAACGAAAGAACACAACACCGAGATGAAAAGTTCAGAAAGAAAAAGTATTCCTCCCCCAGCGAGCGAAGTATCCGAAAGTGAAAGTGACGGCGACGGGCTTCTTAAAACCGAACCAACCTGTATGATGCTTTCATGCTGTGGCACTATAAGCGCTGGAGAGGGGTCCATTGGAGGAATCTACTATTGTCAGCGTTCGAATCTCTATCTTCTAGGAACAATGAACACAAACTTAAACAAGCCAGAAATTCCGTGAAAAAAGTGCACAAAATGTAGTAGTTCAGCTCAAGTCGACTCTTATTACATATCTCCTCTCTCCCCGAG
>PYDT01000121.1:47761-75444 GCA_004837865.1 Musa balbisiana | reverse complement strand
GAGGTTTGATGCTGATAACCCCATCTTTTTTTAGAAAAAAACATTTGTATTTGCCTTCATTGTAATAGCTAAAAATATTGGACGTAATGTTATTATTCCAAGTCCCGAGTGGTATGAGGATTGAAGGAATGGAATAGAGAAATACATGTTAATGCACCTATAATGGTGTCCATTATCAGAAACAGATTTCCCAAAGATTGGTCTAACAGAGGGTATTCAGTAAAGATTTATTCCCTTTTCGTTGTAAAAACTGGCGGAAGATCTAAAATACGATTCATCAGGAGATCCAATGAAAAACAAAGGAAAAAAAAAAAAAAAAAAGAAAAATTTTTTAGTTTTTAACAGTTTGGGGAAGGAAACGGACTCCCTTTTGGTTCCCCCGAAACCAAACTTCTTTTTTTGAACCCATATATAAGGAACTCAAAAAACATAATTAGAAAAGTAAAAAGAACTCTCTAAAAGTTCAAAAGAAAAACACAGATGGGTCATCAAAATAGTATAGTTCTTAAAACGAGTTCCTAAAACGAGTTCTAAAAACGAAAGTTCTAGTTCTAAAACGAATAGTTCTAGTTCTAAAACGAACAGTTCTAGTTCTAAAACGAATAATGAAGAACTTGAAACAGTGAACCAAATTTCTTTATTTGAATGAGGAAGGGAACCGTACAGAACAAATGAAAATGCAAAAAAAGATTCAAAAAAAAATAATAGATTATTCACGAATCGACCATTCAAATTCGATTCTATGACATTGGACAAATTATTTACTCATAGAAAAAAAATGAAAGATCTTGCTGATAAGAAATCACAAGAAGGAATCAAATAGACGGAATCACAAAAGACAGAAGAAAAAAAAACAAAAATAGTTCCAGCCATCAGATACAAAGACCGGAATTACAAAAAACATATTTGGCAGAACTTCAAAGAAAAAAACTACCCGATAATACGCAAATCCCATTATTTAGATGAAAATGGCAAAACATTCGGACGTTCTTTCAAAATAAGACAAACAGGAAAATGCGGGAGATGGATTTACAGACGGAATATGAAGTTCCAGAAATCAAGTGAGTAATCAGTGGGCGAATGAAATTCATACAAGTAAGGCTGGAAACTCGTAAGTAAGGCTCGGTTACTGCTCCAGTTCATTATGATAGGCACTGGGCAAAACATATAGGCGGAAAGCAAGCGTTGTCAGAATCAAACCAAGCAAAGAGAGCTTTTAAGTCCGTAGCTAAGGTCTTATTAGTTAGAGTTGGATTCCAAATTCAGGGCTTCTATTCTTGCTGGGGGGCGGGGCGCCTTGTAAGTCTTTCCATTATAATAGAAAGGCTGAGAAGCACCGTTTTCATTCTCAATGTGTGGGGGCGGCACAACAAACATAAGTTTTAGTTTGATAGCGAGGAGATAGAGTCTGATAGCCCTGTGCAAAAGATGGAATAATCAATTCCTGAATGGAAAGGCGGGGTTCTTTGTAATAGGTAGTAAAGCCTGCGAGAAAGTAAAACAAGGGTGGTTTCCTGTAGGGGAAGAGCGAGTTTGGAGCATAAGTCGTTAGTGTACTGACTGTTGCAGTCCGTTATCAGTGGTTGGATGCAAAAGGAGCTGTTTTCATTCTTACCATTACCACTATTAGTCCTACTATATCTCCCACTCGATTAGTACTATAGGGTTCCCTAAAGAAAGGATAAGCCGTAAAGACTTGATAGTGAGCTTGATACAAGGGGGACTCGACCACGGCAAGGAAAGTAGTTCATGTTGAATAAAGGGAAAAGAAGGTCAAAAAAAAACAAAAAGGCCTCTAGGAGAGGGAAAAAATAAAGGGGAAATTAAAAGGGACGGGGAAGGCCAAAATGTTTTTTTTTTTTTTTTGTTTTTTTTTTTTTTGTTTTTTTTTTTTTTTTGTTTTTTTTTTTTTTTTTTGTTTTTTTTTTTTTGTTTTTTTTTTTTTGTTTTTTTTTTTTTTTTTTTTTTTTTTGTTTTTTTTTTTTTTTTTTTGTTTTTTTTTTTTTTTTGTTTTTTTTTTTTTTTTTTTTGTTTTTTTTTTTTTTTGTTTTTTTTTTTTTTTGTTTTTTTTTTTTTTTTTTGTTTTTTTTTTTTTTGTTTTTTTTTTTTTTTTTTTTTGTTTTTTTTTTTTTTTTTGTTTTTTTTTTTTTTTTTTTGTTTTTTTTTTTTTTGTTTTTTTTTTTTTTTTTTTTTTTTTTTGTTTTTTTTTTTTTTTTTTGTTTTTTTTTTTTTTTGTTTTTTTTTTTTTGTTTTTTTTTTTTTTTTTTGTTTTTTTTTTTTTTTTTGTTTTTTTTTTTTTTGTTTTTTTTTTTTTTTGTTTTTTTTTTTTTGTTTTTTTTTTTTTTTGTTTTTTTTTTTTTGTTTTTTTTTTTTTTTTTGTTTTTTTTTTTTTTTTGTTTTTTTTTTTTTTGTTTTTTTTTTTTTTTTTTGTTTTTTTTTTTTTTGTTTTTTTTTTTTTTGTTTTTTTTTTTTTGTTTTTTTTTTTTTTTTGTTTTTTTTTTTTTTTTGTTTTTTTTTTTTTTTGTTTTTTTTTTTTTGTTTTTTTTTTTTTTTGTTTTTTTTTTTTTTTTTTTTTTGTTTTTTTTTTTTTTTGTTTTTTTTTTTTTTTTTTTGTTTTTTTTTTTTTTGTTTTTTTTTTTTTGTTTTTTTTTTTTTGTTTTTTTTTTTTTTTTGTTTTTTTTTTTTTGTTTTTTTTTTTTTTTTTTTGTTTTTTTTTTTTTTTTTTTGTTTTTTTTTTTTTGTTTTTTTTTTTTTGTTTTTTTTTTTTTTGTTTTTTTTTTTTTGTTTTTTTTTTTTTTGTTTTTTTTTTTTTTGTTTTTTTTTTTTTTTGTTTTTTTTTTTTTGTTTTTTTTTTTTTGTTTTTTTTTTTTTTTTGTTTTTTTTTTTTTGTTTTTTTTTTTTTTTTGTTTTTTTTTTTTTTTGTTTTTTTTTTTTTGTTTTTTTTTTTTTTTGTTTTTTTTTTTTTTTTGTTTTTTTTTTTTTGTTTTTTTTTTTTTGTTTTTTTTTTTTTTTGTTTTTTTTTTTTTTTTGTTTTTTTTTTTTTTTTGTTTTTTTTTTTTTTGTTTTTTTTTTTTTTGTTTTTTTTTTTTTTTTTTTTTTTGTTTTTTTTTTTTTTTGTTTTTTTTTTTTTTTTTGTTTTTTTTTTTTTGTTTTTTTTTTTTTTTTTGTTTTTTTTTTTTTTTTTTGTTTTTTTTTTTTTTTTGTTTTTTTTTTTTTTTTTTTTTGTTTTTTTTTTTTTTTCGTAGCGATCCCAATTCCCCTAATAGAGCTCCTGATCGATCGGAGATTTTTGCGTTTTACCGGGATTTTTGATAGCAAATAGTATAGGACCGGAGTTACTTGCCTACTAGTCTTAGTGTCTGGCCTGGCGCTTACCGCTTCTGGTCTTGCGCTGAGGAATCCATCTTGCTTGCACCTAGGAAAACAGTCCAAAATGAATATGATTTTCTCAAATGTTGGAATTGAGCAGTGGGGCACTTATTGAGTCTTTCGAGCTTCGAGCTCCCTTGCTTGTTGAATTCTATTGAACTCATTTTCTCTCTCTTGCGCACATACCCTATATGAATGAGAGGAATTTCACAGCTCTCAACTACGTCCGTTAGCACTTTCTTTGATCAACGAGCTTAACATCAACAGGGTATTCATGGCTTAAGGAGTGAGAACTGGTAGTACTGCTCCTGTTCTGGAAACAAAGATACAGGTTCGGTGCTTGTGTTAAGCGATGAAGGTAATGTCCATTTTCTAGTGAATTAAGTACTGAGTTGTGCCACTATAAGGGCTCCTCTAGTTCATTTGAGCCTAAGAACATTTAAGTCGCACCCGACCTAAACTCCAATCCAATAAGTTAACGCGCAAGGGCGAAGAAGTCAAACAAGCCCTATAGGGAAATAAAGACTTAAGACGGGGAGGCAAATACTCAAACTGGGGACGTAGGATGAAAGTCGGAAGTTGAAGAATGAAAGGTTGTAGTTAAAGCTCTAGTTCCTTGTTTTAGTTGAAGTCAGTAGCCACATTCTCACCAGTAACTGTTGGATTACCTGCTCCGGGTTGAAGTCCAAGAGTTAGTAGTTGCTTGGCGCTGCGGAACCGATCCAAACACAGAAAAGTTTCATGAAACCCGGGAAAAAAGGCAGCGACCCCAATTTGCCTAATAGCTGACCCGAAACGGACTTCTTTTTTCCGTTTTCCCGTGTTTTTTCGTAGCGATCCCAATTCCCCTAATAGAGCTCCCGAAATTGAATGAGATTTCACCAGGCAAGCAACTACTCATGTTGCGCGGCAGAAGCTCAGTTCCCGTGTTTTTTGATAGCATGGTCAATTTCCCTAATAGAGCTCCTGATCGATCGGAGATTTTTGCGTTTTACCGGGATTTTTGATAGCAAATAGTATAGGACCGGAGTTACTTGCCTACTAGTCTTAGTGTCTGGCCTGGCGCTTACCGCTTCTGGTCTTGCGCTGAGGAATCAATTCAAAAACATCTCACGGATGCTCTATAACTAAGTAATTGAGGAGCTCACTGACCCTACTTTCTCCTAACTCGTCAATACTTCCGCGCTTAGTCTTGATCCTAAGTCTATTTCTTTGATTGAACTGATGCCCTATAACCATAGGAATGAATGGAATCTTTCTTGTCTTGTGCCGCTCCGTTGCTTGTGAACTTGCTTGAATTGAAACTCTGTAAGCGCTTTACCCCAAGAAGAAGTCAGCTTATGTGTAACGAACGGCGAGGAAAACATCAATCTCAATTTCCATTCGACAGATGTTCCATATCTTAGGAATGGAGGAGCTCCTTGCTTAACGGAATTGTCAGCTCCGTAAGTGCCTTTCAAGCAGGAGGAATCCATCTTGCTTGCACCTAGGAAAACAGTCCAAAATGAATATGATTTTCTCAAATGTTGGAATTGAGCAGTGGGGCACTTATTGAGTCTTTCGAGCTTCGAGCTCCCTTGCTTGTTGAATTCTATTGAACTCATTTTCTCTCTCTTGCGCACATACCCTATATGAATGAGAGGAATTTCACAGCTCTCAACTACGTCCGTTAGCACTTTCTTTGATCAACGAGCTTAACATCAACAGGGTATTCATGGCTTAAGGAGTGAGAACTGGTAGTACTGCTCCTGTTCTGGAAACAAAGATACAGGTTCGGTGCTTGTGTTAAGCGATGAAGGTAATGTCCATTTTCTAGTGAATTAAGTACTGAGTTGTGCCACTATAAGGGCTCCTCTAGTTCATTTGAGCCTAAGAACATTTAAGTCGCACCCGACCTAAACTCCAATCCAATAAGTTAACGCGCAAGGGCGAAGAAGGTCAAGTCAAGGGTATATAAAGGTCAGGATTACATGGAAAAAAAGCATTTGTCGCAGGGGGGGGCTTGGGTGTTTTCTTAGAAAAGAGGGCATCAAAGCCAGTTGACGAAGACGAACAGATGAAGAAAGCACTCCATTATAACTCCTTTTCTTCCACAAGAACAGAACTACTAAGAGCTAAGCAGGCCTCAACAGGACAAGAGGGCTTAAGAGGAAGCGGGGGCACCTCTGACTCTTCTTCTACTCTGATTACCGCGTTCCATTACTCAACCAACACATAATGTAAGGTACTAAAAACCTTTCCCAGGGCAAAAAAAAAAAAAAAAAAAAAAAAAAAAAAAAAAAAAAAAAAAAAAAAAAAAAAAAAAAAAAAAAAAAAAAAAAAAAAAAAAAAAAAAAAAAAAAAAAAAAAAAAAAAAAAAAAAAAAAAAAAAAAAAAAAAAAAAAAAAAAAAAAAAAAAAAAAAAAAAAAAAAAAAAAAAAAAAAAAAAAAAAAAAAAAAAAAAAAAAAAAAAAAAAAAAAAAAAAAAAAAAAAAAAAAAAAAAAAAAAAAAAAAAAAAAAAAAAAAAAAAAAAAAAAAAAAAAAAAAAAAAAAAAAAAAAAAAAAAAAAAAAAAAAAAAAAAAAAAAAAAAAAAAAAAAAAAAAAAAAAAAAAAAAAAAAAAAAAAAAAAAAAAAAAAAAAAAAAAAAAAAAAAAAAAAAAAAAAAAAAAAAAAAAAAAAAAAAAAAAAAAAAAAAAAAAAAAAAAAAAAAAAAAAAAAAAAAAAAAAAAAAAAAAAAAAAAAAAAAAAAAAAAAAAAAAAAAAAAAAAAAAAAAAAAAAAAAAAAAAAAAAAAAAAAAAAAAAAAAAAAAAAAAAAAAAAAAAAAAAAAAAAAAAAAAAAAAAAAAAAAAAAAAAAAAAAAAAAAAAAAAAAAAAAAAAAAAAAAAAAAAAAAAAAAAAAAAAAAAAAAAAAAAAAAAAAAAAAAAAAAAAAAAAAAAAAAAAAAAAAAAAAAAAAAAAAAAAAAAAAAAAAAAAAAAAAAAAAAAAAAAAAAAAAAAAAAAAAAAAAAAAAAAAAAAAAAAAAAAAAAAAAAAAAAAAAAAAAAAAAAAAAAAAAAAAAAAAAAAAAAAAAAAAAAAAAAAAAAAAAAAAAAAAAAAAAAAAAAAAAAAAAAAAAAAAAAAAAAAAAAAAAAAAAAAAAAAAAAAAAAAAAAAAAAAAAAAAAAAAAAAAAAAAAAAAAAAAAAAAAAAAAAAAAAAAAAAAAAAAAAAAAAAAAAAAAAAAAAAAAAAAAAAAAAAAAAAAAAAAAAAAAAAAAAAAAAAAAAAAAAAAAAAAAAAAAAAAAAAAAAAAAAAAAAAAAAAAAAAAAAAAAAAAAAAAAAAAAAAAAAAAAAAAAAAAAAAAAAAAAAAAAAAAAAAAAAAAAAAAAAAAAAAAAAAAAAAAAAAAAAAAAAAAAAAAAAAAAAAAAAAAAAAAAAAAAAAAAAAAAAAAAAAAAAAAAAAAAAAAAAAAAAAAAAAAAAAAAAAAAAAAAAAAAAAAAAAAAAAAAAAAAAAAAAAAAAAAAAAAAAAAAAAAAAAAAAAAAAAAAAAAAAAAAAAAAAAAAAAAAAAAAAAAAAAAAAAAAAAAAAAAAAAAAAAAAAAAAAAAAAAAAAAAAAAAAAAAAAAAAAAAAAAAAAAAAAAAAAAAAAAAAAAAAAAAAAAAAAAAAAAAAAAAAAAAAAAAAAAAAAAAAAAAAAAAAAAAAAAAAAAAAAAAAAAAAAAAAAAAAAAAAAAAAAAAAAAAAAAAAAAAAAAAAAAAAAAAAAAAAAAAAAAAAAAAAAAAAAAAAAAAAAAAAAAAAAAAAAAAAAAAAAAAAAAAAAAAAAAAAAAAAAAAAAAAAAAAAAAAAAAAAAAAAAAAAAAAAAAAAAAAAAAAAAAAAAAAAAAAAAAAAAAAAAAAAAAAAAAAAAAAAAAAAAAAAAAAAAAAAAAAAAAAAAAAAAAAAAAAAAAAAAAAAAAAAAAAAAAAAAAAAAAAAAAAAAAAAAAAAAAAAAAAAAAAAAAAAAAAAAAAAAAAAAAAAAAAAAAAAAAAAAAAAAAAAAAAAAAAAAAAAAAAAAAAAAAAAAAAAAAAAAAAAAAAAAAAAAAAAAAAAAAAAAAAAAAAAAAAAAAAAAAAAAAAAAAAAAAAAAAAAAAAAAAAAAAAAAAAAAAAAAAAAAAAAAAAAAAAAAAAACTGGTGGTGTACTCAAACTCTCAAATACCTAGCTCCCTCTTCAGTTCATGGCGTTAGTCTAAGTCGTATTTATTGCGTTAGCGAGTTAAGTGAGTTAGAGGGGCATATTATCTTGGGGCGCTAATGGGAGCTGAGTAATGGGCTTCTTTTCTTGATATGACACTTTCCTCTGCTGATGATCCATCTTATGCTGGCACTCGTACACTAGCTTCAATCAAAGAGGATTTCTTGGCAGCCCTACCTTTGCTTGTTTCTGTAACAAGACTGGAATCCCTAGTGGAATCTCTTGTTAATCTTTTGTTTAGGATTACATGGAAAAAAAGCATTTGTCGCAGGGGGGGGCTTGGGTGTTTTCTTAGAAAAGAGGGCATCAAAGCCAGTTGACGAAGACGAACAGATGAAGAAAGCACTCCATTATAACTCCTTTTCTTCCACAAGAACAGAACTACTAAGAGCTACAGCAGGCCTCAACAGGACAAGAGGGCTTAAGAGGAGCGGGGGCACCTCTGACTCTTCTTACTCTGATTACCGCGTTCCATACTCAACACCCATATTTAGATACTAAACCTTTCCCACGGGCAACAGACCTCTTTGTTGAACCGCTCACTCCAAAGCTCACTGCTGACTCTATTACCCCACGTAGCTACGCAGTAAGGCCAGAATCTAGTACAGTACAGGCTTTTCAGCGCTAAGTCAAAGTAAGCAGTAAGCGAACGAAGCAGGAATGGATGAATTTCCTAACTCTACTGGAAACTGGAGACTTTGGACTTCCTCGCCTGTTCCTACTCAATATCTTGAAACGATAACGTCACTGGAAATTGAAGCTGCTTTTGCCTTTGTAGTAGTTGCTTGGCGGAGCCAGCTGCTTGTTGAAAGAAGTATTAGTAGCCATTGTTAGTAAAGCAGTGACTTGTCCATTAGTAGTTGCTTGCCTATTTGACTTATGGGTTTCATTCATCCTTTTTTGGTTACTTCTTGCTTTCCTACTTTCTAGTTGAATTCTTTAAAGAAGGAGCACATGGTAGGCTCGATGAGTTAAATTCTGAATTCATAGATTACTTCTTACTTTCCCACTGGAGAGTTGATTTCTAACTTTTCCACTTAGACTCTATTCTGAAAGGAAGGAGCACTCGCACTAGACTCGGTTGGTTAAGTTACCTTCTGCCTTTCCAACTGGTGGTGTACTCAAACTCTCAAATACCTAGCTCCCTCTTCAGTTCATGGCGTTAGTCTAAGTCGTATTTATTGCGTTAGCGAGTTAAGTGAGTTAGAGGGGCATATTATCTTGGGGCGCTAATGGGAGCTGAGTAATGGGCTTCTTTTCTTGATATGACACTTTCCTCTGCTGATGATCCATCTTATGCTGGCACTCGTACACTAGCTTCAATCAAAGAGGATTTCTTGGCAGCCCTACCTTTGCTTGTTTCTGTAACAAGACTGGAATCCCTAGTGGAATCTCTTGTTAATCTTTTGTTTCATCTGTTGGTGTTAGCGCCGGGCAAGAATCAAGTACTCTCTGGGCGCATGATAAGAAGATCCTAAGCCCGACTCCCAGCTATGGCTTATGCTTCCGTTATTGTTGTTAGTGGGGCTGTAAACAATGGGGCTGTTAACAACCCGTATTTGGAGTGGAAGGCTTGAACACGTGCATTGACCTGATTCTTCACCAGCTTATGGAAACGGGAACTTGACTTTATGCAGCTTTTTCTTCTACTGTTTATACTACTTCAACAACAAGAAATACTCGCCTTAGACACAAGCACACTTTACGAGACAATTAAGTGTGAAGCAATGAGAAAAACCCTAATTGGATCTTTCGAGCGTCAGCTAAAGGAGTGAACAATTCATTCTTCTTTGTTTGACTCGGTGCAACAAGATTAAGTGCTAAAGGGAAAGTCGAAAAAGGGTAGAAAGAAGCTCGTATCATGGAATATAGAAAGCTTGAATTAGGGGAATAATAGGTGCATTTGCCGGAACCTGCAAGCTAAAGCGCTTCTGTCCTGGAATCTATTAATGTTCTGTAAAAGTAGGTGTTTGGCAGAGGTGTCAAGGCCGGAAACGCCGAGAAATAAGACGGATTGCCTGAACCGAGATTATAGCCGGATTCTCCGCACTAAGTGAATTAGTGTAATCGTAGCCTAGGTCGAGTGTTGTAAGAGGAAAGTACTGGTTTCGTATCAGCACCAGGGAAAGTTGTGGTCGGGTCGGTGGAGAGAGGTGATTGTATGGAAGTATAAGGAGGTGGAGGTTAAGAAGGTGATTGATTGGCTTGCTTTCCCCTACTAGCACAGTTATTGGCTTTTTCCCTGCTTTTATTGGCTTGACGTCGAGTTGGGGTCGATAACACCTCTTGAACTTATTAACACACTAAACAGATTGCCTTGACTTTGTTGATGATGTCTTTCCTTCTTAAGTGGATTGACTTGTGGAATTGAGGCACTGTTCCCGTACTTATAGAATGTAGGGTCGGCTGCCCTGCCCATAGGTTATGTAGTGACTGCGTGTTGGTGCTCGATGCGAAAGAGAGAGATTCCATGTTGCAAGTGAAGCAAGCAGTTCCGTGTCTGCGGCTTGGCTGTTTTGCTTTTGTAGTAGTTGCTCAGTGGCTCTTAACTTCTATTCGGCAAGCAGTGATATTAGGTTCATCTAACTTATTATTACTTAATGAAACAAGCGTTCGCTGCCGCTAAAGCGAGTTCCACCGTCAAACATTCTTTCAAGTCATGAAGTTCAGTGAGTCTCCGAGTCTGTTGTCACAGAGTGAGTAGCATCTCCGCTATATTAGTATGTGCATATTCATTAAGCTATTATATGCTATGCAAGTGAGGTGACTTTGGATATGCGATGCTATCTAGATTCAATATGAAATGCTGTATTAGTTGCAATATCGTAAGTGACACTGTCCCAACTGTAGTTGCTTGGCCGGGTAAAAAAGAAAGACGAATTACGGGCTTGCTGGATATATCCTAGTAATTCATCGTTGTTGTTGCAAAGTCAATCTATTCACCCGCATAATAGAGAGATATTAATATCCAGAGACTATTTTGTTTTTCCTTGTTCATTAAGAAATCGACTAATTGACTCATGGTTCCATAAGAGAGTTGATCCCCTGACCGATCCATTGGGGGCAAACGCCTACTCAATCTTGCTTGGATTTCTCCATGGTTCCTTATCTATGAGATTCTTTTGATTTATTCACGGAAGTTCAGATCCCACCAAAATGGGCTTGGATTTGTATACATTATGTATCTTCTCCATGTGTGAGATATATGTGAAGTTCCTCCTCTTCCTTGGCGAGAACGCACATGCATTCGTTCGATCTATTTCCGTATTTTGCCATATGAATCGTATGCTTGTGACAATGGTTACAATATCCTATCATTTCCTCTAATCGACCAGAGTAGTCGTTTGTGCACCATAGATCGAATATCACATAACACCACCACCACCCACACTAACTCATTCTTGAAGAGATTCTATTGGGTGCCAAAATGCAATTCTTTCTAGTCCGCGCGCAGTGTTGTTACTTCATTCTATATGTATGTGGATAGCTAACTTCAGTTGTTACTTCATTCTATATGTATGTGGATAGCTAACTTCCATTCTTTCTTTTGGACTAAATGACACAAGCCTAAGTGCGAAAGACTCACTCCGGCACGCTGATACGAAGACTGGAACTCGTATACTCTACTCGGTGAAGCCAATAAACTCAGAACCTCTCTCGTAGCTACGACGTAAAGCCAAGGGAAAGGGAGCAGCTGGGCGCTGAACAAGCAGTGTGAGGAGTAAAGTGACCAACGAGGTCTTACCCGAGCTAGCAAACAACAGCATCAAAGAATCCAGAGCCCAACAACTACGGAGCATCAAAGAAAATCAATCGATCCCTATAGTGAAAAAGATAAGATACTTGCAAAGATGGATATACCCCGTTGTGAAGCAATGCAGTGTTTGATTACTTGATTATAGAATGTGGAGATCGTGTGAGTGTTGAATTACTGGATTATAGAATGTGCAGATCATGTTCAAAAGCATTAGGCAAGATGTCCTTTACTATTTCATCAAGATGTCCTTTACTATTGATTTATTGTATCGGGGGAGGCAGCCTCAATTCAACAAGCTACGGTGCAACAATCTTATAGGACTATCAAACCAGGAAGCAGTTTTGAGCCAGCAATAATAGGTAAGGAAGCAATGGAGCAGGCAGCGGCGCAAGAACAAGTCCGGGTTATTTCCTAATTCTGCTAGATTCCATTCTGAAAGTGGATAGTTCGATCAAACATCTCTTTTCTTATTGTGTTCGGAGTGCCTCTCCCAGAGACAAGCAAACAACTCATTATTGTGCTCGGGCCTATTCGTGCTTAAAGGAAGCAGTCAGGAGTCACAGAGTGAGTTTCCAGTTCTATATTCGATGGTCTGTGCACTAAATGGTTTTCTTTCGCGCCACGTCGTTGTATGTTCTTTCGATCTACCCGTTGCGCTACGCTTATTGGCTACGAGGGTGCTCACGCTTTGTTTTTCAAAAGCCATAAATGAGTTCGCAGAGGTCAAGTGTCATAGAAAGTAAGCGATAAAGATAGAAAGAAGCGGAAAGTAAGCGGGAATGAAGGAAGCGGAAAGTAAGCGGGAAAGAAGATGAGTATTACTCTCAGAGGTCAACAAGCAACGCAAGGCAATAAATTCGCTTAAGGCAGTTAGCTTCCCCACTTCTTATAGGTATAGGGTATATAGGTATATATTCTTTTACAACGGTCTGGTCTCTTCTAGCTTTAATAGAGTTGTGTTGTCGGACGAGAAAGAAGACTTATTCCGCCTGTAGTACATTAGCCATCATCTTAGTTTCACAGAGATCGATCTGTATACTCCAAATACGGGTTTACATCCGCCTGGATTATTGCCTTCTTCAGCGCGGTCGGTATCGGTATCTTATAGTTACTAGTCTTGTCTGTCTCCTTCCGTTTGAGTGGAATCGTATTAAGAAGCCAAAGCAAGATAAGAAACATAAGCAAGATCCCGGTCAGAAGGATTACAACAAGGATCATCAGCAGAGGAAAGTGTAGTTATCGGGGCAGAATCAAGGGTGCCGGGAAGCAGTATCCTTACATCTTTATATACCATATCTCAATAATCTAAGAAAGACAGTATTGACTTGGCGCTCGATAGGTGGGATGAAGTATTTGTTGCAAAATGGTTTTGTTCTCAAAGTGACGTTCGAAAAGAAGCTTATGAATGCCCAGTTTCCGTTTCATAATTCTTAGTTGACTTTCGGATCGAAAGAGGGTATTCTTCAGACAGGACAGGCCCAACAATCACAAGTCGTACTAACGCAAGTTTACCTGACAGCGATAGATTTCGAGTGAACGGCGAGTCGAGAGATTCCATTCCTGTTTAAGGAGAGGCCGGGGCCAACAACACAACACAACTTTCCTGCTTTTCCAACTAGCTCCTACTATACCTCGAACAGAAGGGGACTCATATGACCTCGTTTACCCTTTCCCTTGTTTGAATAATCTCAGAAAGATAAGATTGAGAGGCCCTTCATACAAATTACTAACTAAAGGCAGAGGCAGCAGAGGCGGAGGCTACGAATACAGAGGACTTGGGGTAAGTCAAAAGGTTGCTCTAAACCATCTTTAGAGTCGTTTAACTAACCTATGCTCATGTTCAACCCTGGCACACCGGAAGGTATCAAACAACAACCACTATATTACTTTTCTAGTTAAATTGGAAGGGCAGGTATAAAACGTACGAATCAAACCGGAAGGATGGGACTGTGACTATATACTTAGTGGAGCTAAAACCATGAGTCTTCAAGTGTTGTTTCGGGTGCCAGTACTTTTCTAGTTTATGTTGAATAAGATCTTGATTTGAAATAATCGAATTTCTAAAAGAATGCATTTTTGCCTATCATCTTTCTGGTCGAACGCTGGATTTGGTCAAGAACAGGAACAGGGCCAAGCTACTAAACTACTGACCACTACTCCTAACACTTCATTCTCACTTGCTTGGTCTAGTGGCGGAGATAAAGTAATGAAAGGTTTGAGGTCCATAGGGGCAGTCCTATTTCTTTGTTTTAGGCCCAGAAGCCACAGTGGAAGCCCGGGTTCTGTGGTTAAGTACGAGAAGCAGCAGCTCTCCGGTCTGAGAAGCAACAGCTCCATTCTTTATTATACAAGTGAAAGCACGAGAAGCACTAGCGAAAGGCTTAGTTCCGAGATTCATGCTTGTTATCCGTGTTCTGAGTTGAGTCCATTAACCTAGAGGAGCTGGGGAGAATCGAACAAGGAATAGGGAGTTTCGCTACTAAGTCAAAGAATCGGGTATCGGATCGGAGGTAATGAAGCGCGAATGAGAGGGACAATCCAGAGAATGGAACTTGGGAGTGCAACCACAAACAAGGAGGCATAAGACCCGTTCCTCTACCGGTAAGCATAGGTCTCTGGAAAGCAAACTACTCTAAAAGAATAGAATGGGGAACTTTACTGGAGTATACGCTTGGCGAGTTGAATCCCAGAAACCCTTGTTTTTTGATAGCAGTGGTTTTGTTTAGTGACTGAGTGTTCGAAGCCCTAGTTCTGGTTCTTTTGCCGACCTTACCTCTCCTTCTTTTTCCTCTTATCTTTATCCTGTGGATTCTGTAGATCCCAAAACGTGAAGTAAAAACCACTAGAATGGGCTGGATCGAGAGAATCTGGTGAATCAGAGTATCCGAGGTAGGTAAATCAACTATATGCTCTGTGTTTCTGAAGGTTTGTATTCGGTAGCTCTCCTTTCTTAGGTAATAGGAATGTTTTCATTCACTTGACCGAGTCGGGTGTTTGAGCATGTCTGAGGTCAAGGGGTGGCGGCCAAAGGGAGGGGGCCCCTTGCCGAGTCGGCAGTTAGTTTTCGGGAGCTGAGAGAAAAAGAAGCAGTTCCATAAAGTAGGAGTAAGGGAGCGGCGAGTCCTTCTGGAAGCTTGTATTCGTAGTAAGAGTCACCCACAAACCTTGTAGCACATGGGAGAGAATGAAGCTATATTCCCTCCTGGCATACCAGAATTAAGCTATATTCCATTCCCTCTTTCAGACCTTATTGCTTACCTTCGAGATCTAAATGCAATGATGACTTGAGAGTTGAGTTGATAGGTTTAGGTACAAGTAAGAGGTCAGTAGCCCAATAGCCAGTTACAGTATTCTACTCCGACAAGGGATAAGAAGGGTCGGGGTCTAATGCAAGTGAGCAGAAGGAGTCTAATGCAAGTGAACAGAAGGGGTCTCATGGATTAGGGTAATTGGTACCTCGATCAGGTTTTCGTCATGGCGTTAGCGAGCGGGGGTAGTGAGTTACCAGAGGATTCTATAACAAATACCTCGGCGTGGGCACCCGTATTTACCCGTAATTCTTTATCTTTTGCCCGGTAATTAGAGAATAAGAGTATTTCCGTTAGCGAGTGACTAAGTTGACGGGAAAGAAGCCAGGGAAAACTCCTTATTATAGAGAATCTATCTCATTGGGGTACTCGAAAGGTATTATTATGCATTTGCCCTAAGAAACATAGATTGAGAGCTCGCGTTAGCACTTAAGGTGAGTCTTGTATTGCCAGGTCCAATTGTGAAAGTGTAGTATGGAACGGGTGCGCGTTGTCCTTTGTATTTTGTATATTAATGGGGCGGGCTTTCCTTCGAGTTGAGTAGAGTGAACGGTTGGGTGTATTATCTGACTCTTGGAGGTGCCGATACGAGTGGTGGTTGACCTCGGTAACTTCTTAATACACTCCACTTCTTGTCCTGGTTATAGGTTGTTTTGCAGGATAAGGTTCATTAGCTGTGTGAGCTCCCACTCCTAATGCTAGGATAAAGTCGATACTCCTAATCGAGTTGAGTAGAGTGAACGGTTGGGTGTATTATCTGACTCTTGAGGTGCCGAGACGAGTGGTGGTTGAACCTCGGTAACTTCTTAATACACTCCAACTTCCTTGTCCTAGGATAAAGTCGATACTCCTAATGCTAGGATAAAGTCGATACTCCTAATGCTAGGATAAAGTCGATACTCCTAATGCTAGGATAAAGTCGATACTCCTAATGCTAGGATAAAGT
This sequence comes from Musa balbisiana, assembly GCA_004837865.1. NCBI lineage: Eukaryota > Viridiplantae > Streptophyta > Magnoliopsida > Zingiberales > Musaceae > Musa > Musa balbisiana. The sequence goes on along the minus strand of PYDT01000121.1, from coordinate 59,867 downwards.
CGATACTCCTAATGCTAGGATAAAGTCGATACTCCTAATGCTAGGGTAAAGTCGATACTCCTAATGCTAGGATAAAGTCGATACTCCTAATGCTAGGATAAAGTCGATACTCCTAATGCTAGGATAAAGTCGATACTCCTAATGCTAGGATAAAGTCGATACTCCTAATGCTAGGGTAAAGTCGATACTCCTAATGCTAGGGTAAAGTCGATACTCCTAATGCTAGGATAAAGTCGATACTCCTAATGCTAGGGTAAAGTCGATACTCCTAATGCTAGGGTAAAGTCGATACTCCTAATGCTAGGGTAAAGTCGATACTCCTAATGCTAGGGTAAAGTCGATACTCCTAATGCTAGGATAAAGTCGATACTCCTAATGCTAGGGTAAAGTCGATACTCCTAATGCTAGGGTAAAGTCGATACTCCTAATGCTAGGATAAAGTCGATACTCCTAATGCTAGGGTAAAGTCGATACTCCTAATGCTAGGGTAAAGTCGATACTCCTAATGCTAGGGTAAAGTCGATACTCCTAATGCTAGGATAAAGTCGATACTCCTAATGCTAGGGTAAAGTCGATACTCCTAATGCTAGGGTAAAGTCGATACTCCTAATGCTAGGGTAAAGTCGATACTCCTAATGCTAGGGTAAAGTCGATACTCCTAATGCTAGGGTAAAGTCGATACTCCTAATGCTAGGGTAAAGTCGATACTCCTAATGCTAGGGTAAAGTCGATACTCCTAATGCTAGGGTAAAGTCGATACTCCTAATGCTAGGATAAAGTCGATACTCCTAATGCTAGGGTAAAGTCGATACTCCTAATGCTAGGGTAAAGTCGATACTCCTAATGCTAGGGTAAAGTCGATACTCCTAATGCTAGGGTAAAGTCGATACTCCTAATGCTAGGGTAAAGTCGATACTCCTAATGCTAGGATAAAGTCGATACTCCTAATGCTAGGGTAAAGTCGATACTCCTAATGCTAGGGTAAAGTCGATACTCCTAATGCTAGGGTAAAGTCGATACTCCTAATGCTAGGGTAAAGTCGATACTCCTAATGCTAGGGTAAAGTCGATACTCCTAATGCTAGGGTAAAGTCGATACTCCTAATGCTAGGGTAAAGTCGATACTCCTAATGCTAGGATAAAGTCGATACTCCTAATGCTAGGGTAAAGTCGATACTCCTAATGCTAGGATAAAGTCGATACTCCTAATGCTAGGGTAAAGTCGATACTCCTAATGCTAGGATAAAGTCGATACTCCTAATGCTAGGATAAAGTCGATACTCCTAATGCTAGGGTAAAGTCGATACTCCTAATGCTAGGGTAAAGTCGATACCTATAAGGATAAAGTCGATACTCCTAATGCTAGGGTAAAGTCGATACTCCTAATGCTAGGGTAAAGTCTACAGGCGATGGAATTCGAACTTGCCCGGAACTCGGTTATAACACTTGAGAATTAGGAATAGGGGGACTCATTTATCACTCATTAGAAAACACGTTTATGCTGTTGTCTGTAACTACTTATATACATTAACTACTAGCCTTAACTACATTAACTACTAGCCGTTGCTTGTTGATCTAATTGCAATAAAAGCGGAATTGATGTTCTTTCTTGAGCACGAGAGCACTAGAGTGGAATTCAGTGTTGGCGCCCAAGAGAAGAGGCAGTTCCGTCATTGACTCGATAAGATGCTTGATCAGGATCATCAGTAAGTAGTTATTCAAGAAGCAAGTTTCAAGGCAAGGGAATAAGCTCGGTGAAGGAAGCCTGTGGAGATGCAAGATCAAAAGCGCAGTTAATCGGTTTCAGCTTAATAAGTCATTTGCCATAAGAGGAACAGAGGTCTGGGGACGATAAATCAGCCTATTCTGAACCCACAACACCCATTCTTCTTTCTTAAGGTTACGTGAGTTCGGGCGCTAAGCAAGACTCAGTGTTAACGTGAGCAGCTCGATATGAATTCCTACGGCGGGTGAGAGAGATTCCCGAAAACATCACTTGTTCATAACTCTGAGGAGAGGCCAGAAGAAAAAGAAGAGAAAAGGGGCTTTAGCGTTTGAAGTGGCGAAGGCCTATGCTACAGTAAGAAAGAAAGATGGTTCAGGTTACGAAGTCACTTAGTCGAACTATAAAGAAAGGGGCCACTACTACGAAGGCAGCGAGCCAAGCAACTACTAACGCCTGCCGCTCGAGATTATGAGTTCCTTGCCTGCTCTTGCCCATCTAAGCCTATAACTGATCTTGGAGACAGGGAACTTTCACACCGCTATGAAACTAATTCACTTTATGAACCAACTCACTCGCTTTGCTTGCTAGAGCGGGGCAAGAAGTGTCATTTCCTGTCCTGCCCGACAAGCCACTATTAGATAAGACAATTCCTTCTTAAGGGCGGTATCCCATAGCTTGAGGAGAGTCTCTTTCAGTTCACACCTAGTGCTTGTTTCATCCCGAGTTGAATCCGCAGAGTAGCATTCCCTCTTACTTGAGAGTAGCATTCCCTCTTACTTGAGAGTAGCATTCCCTCTTACTTGAGAGTAGCATTCCCTCTTACTTGAGAGTAGCATTCCCTCTTACTTGAGAGTAGCATTCCCTCTTACTTGAGAGTAGCATTCCCTCTTACTTGAGAGTAGCATTCCCTCTTACTTGAGAGTAGCATTCCCTCTTACTTGAGAGTAGCATTCCCTCTTACTTGAGAGTAGCATTCCCTCTTACTTGAGAGTAGCATTCCCTCTTACTTGAGAGTAGCATTCCCTCTTACTTGAGAGTAGCATTCCCTCTTACTTGAGAGTAGCATTCCCTCTTACTTGAGAGTAGCATTCCCTCTTACTTGAGAGTAGCATTCCCTCTTACTTGAGAGTAGCATTCCCTCTTACTTGAGAGTAGCATTCCCTCTTACTTGAGAGTAGCATTCCCTCTTACTTGAGAGTAGCATTCCCTCTTACTTGAGAGTAGCATTCCCTCTTACTTGAGAGTAGCATTCCCTCTTACTTGAGAGTAGCATTCCCTCTTACTTGAGAGTAGCATTCCCTCTTACTTGAGAGTAGCATTCCCTCTTACTTGAGAGTAGCATTCCCTCTTACTTGAGAGTAGCATTCCCTCTTACTTGAGAGTAGCATTCCCTCTTACTTGAGAGTAGCATTCCCTCTTACTTGAGAGTAGCATTCCCTCTTACTTGAGAGTAGCATTCCCTCTTACTTGAGAGTAGCATTCCCTCTTACTTGAGAGTAGCATTCCCTCTTACTTGAGAGTAGCATTCCCTCTTACTTGAGAGTAGCATTCCCTCTTACTTGAGAGTAGCATTCCCTCTTACTTGAGAGTAGCATTCCCTCTTACTTGAGAGTAGCATTCCCTCTTACTTGAGAGTAGCATTCCCTCTTACTTGAGAGTAGCATTCCCTCTTACTTGAGAGTAGCATTCCCTCTTACTTGAGAGTAGCATTCCCTCTTACTTGAGAGTAGCATTCCCTCTTACTTGAGAGTAGCATTCCCTCTTACTTGAGAGTAGCATTCCCTCTTACTTGAGAGTAGCATTCCCTCTTACTTGAGAGTAGCATTCCCTCTTACTTGAGAGTAGCATTCCCTCTTACTTGAGAGTAGCATTCCCTCTTACTTGAGAGTAGCATTCCCTCTTACTTGAGAGTAGCATTCCCTCTTACTTGAGAGTAGCATTCCCTCTTACTTGAGAGTAGCATTCCCTCTTACTTGAGAGTAGCATTCCCTCTTACTTGAGAGTAGCATTCCCTCTTACTTGAGAGTAGCATTCCCTCTTACTTGAGAGTAGCATTCCCTCTTACTTGAGAGTAGCATTCCCTCTTACTTGAGAGTAGCATTCCCTCTTACTTGAGAGTAGCATTCCCTCTTACTTGAGAGTAGCATTCCCTCTTACTTGAGAGTAGCATTCCCTCTTACTTGAGAGTAGCATTCCCTCTTACTTGAGAGTAGCATTCCCTCTTACTTGAGAGTAGCATTCCCTCTTACTTGAGAGTAGCATTCCCTCTTACTTGAGAGTAGCATTCCCTCTTACTTGAGAGTAGCATTCCCTCTTACTTGAGAGTAGCATTCCCTCTTACTTGAGAGTAGCATTCCCTCTTACTTGAGAGTAGCATTCCCTCTTACTTGAGAGTAGCATTCCGTTGTTGGCAAAGGAGAGGAAGCAACAATTCCAGTTTGGGTCGGTCGGTTCGGGCGCCTCTTTTCTGAAATTCCGTTTGATGAAGCAGTGCTTGTAAAGTATCCAAGAGAGGTTATTGGCTGAGCTGGGTATTTACTGGGTGATATGCCACAAGTCATAATTCCGTGTGAGTAGCAAGAGAAGAGGAAGTATTTGTTTACATCGGAGAAGCAGACCGGTTAGTAGTTCCCTTATTGGGCATAGCTGAGTTGAAGACCGGGCCAAGTCACTACTAATGTGATGCTAAAGGAGCTGTTGGCTGTGACCCCTGAGAGCTCCTGCCGCCTTGGAATTAGGACTTGCACATAACCAGTTCTGAATGTATTTCTTATACGAGTTATGCTTTTGTAGTTGTAGCTTGGCCCCTCCTAGACCACAAGATTGATCTGAGAGGAAAGCAGTAAGAGTGCTTGTGTTAAGCTATGAGTCAATATATGACCTTTGTCGGCCTGTCACCTACTCTTTTCATTCTTTCTCTTTTTATAGGATGATAGGACTTATGGGTATCTTATTTACCGCAACACTATGATCCATCTTTTAGGCTCGGGTAGGTAGGTAGGAAATACTAGTAAGGGGTAGTTGACTGACTTGGCGGGTAGGCGGGTTTACTTACTTGTTTCATTCTTAGAAGTAGAGCAGAGGGTTCAGCTACAGCAACAACCAGGTTTCACGTCATAGCTTTCATTCTTATATATACCAGTTCAATTCCAGAATGAAATACGTGCGGGGGGCACTGGGGATTCTCTTTCTTCCCCTTTTGGATGAAGATCTCCCCGGCTGATGATCTTGTTCAAACTCCTTCTCAAGCTTATGTATCAAAGCCAGGGTAAACTCACACTAGGCTCCATTAATTAAGGGCACTGGACTAAGGCTACAAATACTTCTTTCAACAAGCAGCTCTGCTGGCAACAATTAACTGAATTCGGCTAATCTCCCATACTTATTCTAGGGATATAATTGTTACTAAAGTTAGGTATAGTTTTTCCTAATTGAGTCGGTTTTTCTTGTTTCATCTTTGTGAATCTACTAAGGAGTATTTCTTAAGGAGCTACAGGTTATGTGTGTTACTTAATTTATGTAATATCGGATGTAGTCTCAACTCAATGTAACAACTGCTACTAACACCGGAGAGGTGCAAGAGAGGGCAGGGCGAGTTCCAGTGAGAAAGTATGGTGAGTTGAGGTCGGCTAGGGACCAAGACACTACTACGAAGGCAACGAAAGCAAGGAACTCAATTAATGTATATTAATGGGCTGTTACCAAGTCCTGATCCCGCCGAGTGCTGTGTTCAGGAGCTTAAGTAAATAGTATACAGGGCGGTAGGAGCCTGAGTTCAACGGTAGCGAGTTCAAAGCGTTAGTCTGGTCGACTTACTTGTTTCATTCTCACTTTCCACTATCAACTTCTCTGGTCTTCAACTACTGATGCACTTGGTATATATGTATGAATTCTTCTTCCTGTTGTGCTCGGTATCTATTTCTTTTTGATTCTCCCTGTTGAGCTCTAGCGGCAGCAAGTCGTCGTAACTGTAGTAGCCCTGTTGAATCCATAAGAGCAAGAGCATCTCTGTCAGTTCAGTTAAGGGTGTTTGGCGAGGCTATAGTAGCAACAGTAGGATAGGAGTGAGTCAATTCGGCTCTCCTTTCTTCTGGAACTGGCAATTCTTATGCTTCCTTTCTTCTTAACCGCTAGTGGGTCAATACAGAACTGTTGATTCTTCTTAAACACCCTAACTTCACTTTAGATTAGTTGTCATAGAGAATGGCTTGCTCCAGTTGAATCTATCCGAATTATGTATTAGGCCTTCTCCAACCCTAGAAACGAACCCAGCACTGGACCCTTATACTGGGCAATTACTTAAGGGCTTATTCTTCTAGAGTGTACTTTCCTCGCTTAAGATATTTTAGGTATTATATAAGATAGTTTACACTAGTATACGAGTTTGTTGAGGTGCCAAAGTCGTCGACTCTCCATTCTTTATTTGTAGAAAGAGCACCAGGTAGGCGAGAAAGAGGGAAGTTTCTTCTTAAAGTCAGGAGCAACACAGAGACTTAGGTAAAAGATAGTAAGAATGCTAGTATCGGAAGTCAGCCTAAAAGCCAGTAAGCTAAGAGGTTTGAATGTGGCCGGTAGAGGCATACTGAAACTAGGATATGGAATGCCAGGAACAAGTACTAGAACGAAAAGCAGCGGCTCGACTCTATTCTTATGCAGTTATTGTATTCCCCAGGGCGATTCTAAGAAGCAATAGTCACAGCCTTGTTTTGCTGGCAGTAGGTTGGTGCTTATTGATAGCAGTAGCAGCCGTCAGGCACTTGTTTCATTTCATTTTCCAGGTGAAGCTCAATCCTTGTTAGCTACGGGTCGAGTCTCATATGCCCTAGCTCTGTTCTAATAGTAAGTAGTTGGTTTCCCAGCCAGTAGGGTACTTGTTAATAGCAATATGGGTCTTCTACTTATTGGCAAGGAGTTGAGTAACACAAGCAAGGAGGATAGTCAGAATCAAAGCAAGGGAGTTAAGGCATGAGGACGGGCGGAGTGTCTACATACTATAATCAAACCGGGTATCGAGTGACATTCTGCTTATTACTATACCCATTCTTTCCAGTAGTGATTCCAGCCTTGTTAGACGCTCCTGAGGACCTGTATTAGAAAAAGAAGTTCAATCAGACTTGCGAGTTGAGTAAGCTGAGGTTAAGGCAGGGAGGGTACATAGAGAAGGGGCCACCTAAGATAAGAGATAGGAAATTCAGGCTAAAAGGAAGAAGCGTTAACCTTGTTAACTGTAGTATTTGGCTGCTTGCCACTAGTTTGATTCTGAGTCGTATTGGGGTTATTCTAATGGTGGTATTTAGACCCCCCGTCTCGAGTTTGGTTCTATGTTCTACTACACATATCCCGTATTCTGAGTTACATTATAATAAGCACAGGTTTAGCTCTTTACCTCTCTTGGTGGATTCCTCTTCTCTTGTTTGATTATTTGACCTACTTCTTGAGCAACCTATCCGCTTTGCCTTTCTTTCTTTGACAACCAACCGAGTTATAGTGCTCGTGCTCTAATCGAACTCAGTGGTCACCAACTCTGGCAGAACTCCTATTCCTTGAAGCCTGGTGCTCTAATCGAACTCAGTGGTCACCAACTCTGGCAGAACTCCTATTCCTTGAAGCCTGCGAACCCGGACCGGCTCTATCTAATACTAATAGCAGTTGTAATAGTGGTAAGATCTAGGGCAGTATCCGATTTACCTCATAAGTAAGAAGCCGACTCGTAAGTAAGAAAGGGAGTGCGACCATTACTTATAGAACCAAACTGGGAATCGAGAGGATGAAACAGGCACATATGAATTGAACTCATAATAAAAAGAAGCAACCTACCGCCCTAACGTAAGCACTCATTTAGAAGCAACAATAACTACGAAAGAGTGTAGCGCTAAAGGTTAGCTAGTGTCCACCTTGAATTCATGTTTCATTCTTATTAGTAGTGGTTCAATTCTGATCTGAGTAGTTACTTGGCGGTCGCAACGGGAACTCCCTGACGCGACACACGGACAAAGGAACTGAGGAAGGACTCGGTAATGACTGAGCTCCTGCCGCGCAAGCGAACATTGCACTACTACTACTTATACTACAAGTTTGGGCTGTCAACCTGGTGTCCTTTACCTTATTCCATAACTCGTTCCCGCCAGCCAAGCAGGTATTGAAAAGCAAATAGTAAGAAACCGTGAACCGGATCAAGCAAGCCCCCTGAACTTGTTTCGTAGGAATGCCATGCTCCACCTTAGTTCTCGGAGTCCTAATATCAATTCGTTTATATAGAAACTTGGAGTTAAGAGCGCTGGCTGGCACCAAAATGTGGTTGCTTGGCCCCAGGAATCCAATCATATGCGCTAAGACTAATTTCGAATTGGGTAACCAAACAGCCCTTACTGACACACATATAGAAGGTGGTAACCAAACACCGTTACTTAAGGGTCAGGGGAGAAAGATAGAAAGAAGCGGAAAGGAAAGTAAGCGAGCGGGAATGAATGAAGCGGAAAGTCAGCGTTAATGAGCGGGCTACGGTTCCTTGAGCTTTCCAACTTTACCTACGGAGATGAGCATGAGAAAAGAGATGATATCGTTGCTAACACTCGAACTGGAAAGAAATTGAAGTACAACGCGCTTAAGAAGGACAGAAACAGAGACCTGCCGGCTTTCACTAAACACAGAAAAGTTGACAAAGACAGAGGACTTGTAAGAACTTTGTTATGACTGCGGGAACACTAGCGGCCCTGCTTGTTTCATTCTTATTAGTAGTGGTTCAATTCTGATCTGAGTAGTTACTTGGCGGTCGCAACGGGAACTCCCTGACGCGACACACGGACAAAGGAACTGAGGAAGGACTCGGTAATGACTGAGCTCCTGCCGCGCAAGCGAACATTGCACTACTACTACTTATACTACAAGTTTGGGCTGTCAACCTGGTGTCCTTTACCTTATTCCATAACTCGTTCCCGCCAGCCAAGCAGGTATTGAAAAGCAAATAGTAAGAAACCGTGAACCGGATCAAGCAAGCCCCCTGAACTTGTTTCGTAGGAATGCCATGCTCCACCTTAGTTCTCGGAGTCCTAATATCAATTCGTTTATATAGAAACTTGGAGTTAAGAGCGCTGGCTGGCACCAAAATGTGGTTGCTTGGCCCCAGGAATCCAATCATATGCGCTAAGACTAATTTCGAATTGGGTAACCAAACAGCCCTTACTGACACACATATAGAAGGTGGTAACCAAACACCGTTACTTAAGGGTCAGGGGAGAAAGATAGAAAGAAGCGGAAAGGAAAGTAAGCGAGCGGGAATGAATGAAGCGGAAAGTCAGCGTTAATGAGCGGGCTACGGTTCCTTGAGCTTTCCAACTTTACCTACGGAGATGAGCATGAGAAAAGAGATGATATCGTTGCTAACACTCGAACTGGAAAGAAATTGAAGTACAACGCGCTTAAGAAGGACAGAAACAGAGACCTGCCGGCTTTCACTAAACACAGAAAAGTTGACAAAGACAGAGGACTTGTAAGAACTTTGTTATGACTGCGGGAACACTAGCGGCCCTGCTTGTTTCATTCTTTCACTCACTGGTTGAATTCTTAGTCTCCTTTAGCATTCTTCCTTTCCTGCTTCTTAGTTGAATTCTTCTTGGAACTACTCAGTTTCGATTCTATTACTTGTCTACTTGGCTGGATCTCGATTCAAGGCTAAAGACTCCTCTCTCTCTCTTCGGTCAGTGAGAAAGGGATCCCCCACTTGATGCTTTAGGGATGGGAGAAAGGGGCCTCGCCCAAGCGGTAAGTGAAGTGAACTCTTTCAGATGAGATCTTCCGGGAGTAGGAAAAGAGCCGGATCCTCTTAGCATCGGAGAGCGCTTTGTCGTGCAAAGTCCACTCGCCAATACATTCCCGAAAGAATGCATTCTCAATATACCAGCAAAGCTCACTAATTGCACTTGTATATATTATGGTGAAGCATACCGAGAGAAGGAGCTTGACTCTTCGGGAGCAAGTATAAACTTAGCCGAACTGTGAGTGCTCCGCGACCGATCGGTGGCCGCTTATTGATCTTTCTATTATGTTTCAGTCGTGGTTTGGCCCGGTAAAATCGCAGGGTTACGGGGACTTCGACTGTATGTACTAGGGGCGGCGGTAGGCTTAGTAGGGCTCGAACCTACAATATCACCGTTATGAGCGGTACGTTTCAACCAATTAAACTATAAGCCCTTTCCTATCTATGGATCTATACATGCAATTCACTCACTTCGGGCGGGATCGGTGTGATTCTCCTAATGGATTATAGAACAGTATGCGCCTATTTGATCTTTACTAGTCTATTTCGGTGCCTGTCCATAATGCGAGTATATAACTGTCCCTTAACTCTCTTATTTAGTAGATGAATGTCCCTATGATATCTTCATTAAAGGTTACACCCACATCTGTATCATTTCATTAAAGGTTACACCCACATCTGTATCATTTCATTAAAGGTTACACCCACATCTGTATCATTTCATTAAAGGTTACACCCACATCTGTATCATTTCATTAAAGGTTACACCCACATCTGTATCATTTCATTAAAGGTTACACCCACATCTGTATCATTTCATTAAAGGTTACACCCACATCTGTATCATTTCATTAAAGGTTACACCCACATCTGTATCATTTCATTAAAGGTTACACCCACATCTGTATCATTTCATTAAAGGTTACACCCACATCTGTATCATTTCATTAAAGGTTACACCCACATCTGTATCATTTCATTAAAGGTTACACCCACATCTGTATCATTTCATTAAAGGTTACACCCACATCTGTATCATTTCATTAAAGGTTACACCCACATCTGTATCATTTCATTAAAGGTTACACCCACATCTGTATCATTTCATTAAAGGTTACACCCACATCTGTATCATTTCATTAAAGGTTACACCCACATCTGTATCATTTCATTAAAGGTTACACCCACATCTGTATCATTTCATTAAAGGTTACACCCACATCTGTATCATTTCATTAAAGGTTACACCCACATCTGTATCATTTCATTAAAGGTTACACCCACATCTGTATCATTTCATTAAAGGTTACACCCACATCTGTATCATTTCATTAAAGGTTACACCCACATCTGTATCATTTCATTAAAGGTTACACCCACATCTGTATCATTTCATTAAAGGTTACACCCACATCTGTATCATTTCATTAAAGGTTACACCCACATCTGTATCATTTCATTAAAGGTTACACCCACATCTGTATCATTTCATTAAAGGTTACACCCACATCTGTATCATTTCATTAAAGGTTACACCCACATCTGTATCATTTCATTAAAGGTTACACCCACATCTGTATCATTTCATTAAAGGTTACACCCACATCTGTATCATTTCATTAAAGGTTACACCCACATCTGTATCATTTCATTAAAGGTTACACCCACATCTGTATCATTTCATTAAAGGTTACACCCACATCTGTATCATTTCATTAAAGGTTACACCCACATCTGTATCATTTCATTAAAGGTTACACCCACATCTGTATCATTTCATTAAAGGTTACACCCACATCTGTATCATTTCATTAAAGGTTACACCCACATCTGTATCATTTCATTAAAGGTTACACCCACATCTGTATCATTTCATTAAAGGTTACACCCACATCTGTATCATTTCATTAAAGGTTACACCCACATCTGTATCATTTCATTAAAGGTTACACCCACATCTGTATCATTTCATTAAAGGTTACACCCACATCTGTATCATTTCATTAAAGGTTACACCCACATCTGTATCATTTCATTAAAGGTTACACCCACATCTGTATCATTTCATTAAAGGTTACACCCACATCTGTATCATTTCATTAAAGGTTACACCCACATCTGTATCATTTCATTAAAGGTTACACCCACATCTGTATCATTTCATTAAAGGTTACACCCACATCTGTATCATTTCATTAAAGGTTACACCCACATCTGTATCATTTCATTAAAGGTTACACCCACATCTGTATCATTTCATTAAAGGTTACACCCACATCTGTATCATTTCATTAAAGGTTACACCCACATCTGTATCATTTCATTAAAGGTTACACCCACATCTGTATCATTTCATTAAAGGTTACACCCACATCTGTATCATTTCATTAAAGGTTACACCCACATCTGTATCATTTCATTAAAGGTTACACCCACATCTGTATCATTTCATTAAAGGTTACACCCACATCTGTATCATTTCATTAAAGGTTACACCCACATCTGTATCATTTCATTAAAGGTTACACCCACATCTGTATCATTTCATTAAAGGAACACTCATCCTATTCATCTGATTAGAATATGGGCACCCTTTGGATTCTACTAGTTTCATTAGAGATTTAT
>PYDT01000121.1:30934-43260 GCA_004837865.1 Musa balbisiana | reverse complement strand
ATCAACCCCCACCATAGAGATATGCAAAATCAACCCCCACCATAGAGATATGCAAAATCAACCCCCACCATAGAGATATGCAAAATCAACCCCCACCATAGAGATATGCAAAATCAACCCCCACCATAGAGATATGCAAAATCAACCCCCACCATAGAGATATGCAAAATCAACCCCCACCATAGAGATATGCAAAATCAACCCCCACCATAGAGATATGCAAAATCAACCCCCACCATAGAGATATGCAAAATCAACCCCCACCATAGAGATATGCAAAATCAACCCCCACCATAGAGATATGCAAAATCAACCCCCACCATAGAGATATGCAAAATCAACCCCCACCATAGAGATATGCAAAATCAACCCCCACCATAGAGATATGCAAAATCAACCCCCACCATAGAGATATGCAAAATCAACCCCCACCATAGAGATATGCAAAATCAACCCCCACCATAGAGATATGCAAAATCAACCCCCACCATAGAGATATGCAAAATCAACCCCCACCATAGAGATATGCAAAATCAACCCCCACCATAGAGATATGCAAAATCAACCCCCACCATAGAGATATGCAAAATCAACCCCCACCATAGAGATATGCAAAATCAACCCCCACCATAGAGATATGCAAAATCAACCCCCACCATAGAGATATGCAAAATCAACCCCCACCATAGAGATATGCAAAATCAACCCCCACCATAGAGATATGCAAAATCAACCCCCACCATAGAGATATGCAAAATCAACCCCCACCATAGAGATATGCAAAATCAACCCCCACCATAGAGATATGCAAAATCAACCCCCACCATAGAGATATGCAAAATCAACCCCCACCATAGAGATATGCAAAATCAACCCCCACCATAGAGATATGCAAAATCAACCCCCACCATAGAGATATGCAAAATCAACCCCCACCATAGAGATATGCAAAATCAACCCCCACCATAGAGATATGCAAAATCAACCCCCACCATAGAGATATGCAAAATCAACCCCCACCATAGAGATATGCAAAATCAACCCCCACCATAGAGATATGCAAAATCAACCCCCACCATAGAGATATGCAAAATCAACCCCCACCATAGAGATATGCAAAATCAACCCCCACCATAGAGATATGCAAAATCAACCCCCACCATAGAGATATGCAAAATCAACCCCCACCATAGAGATATGCAAAATCAACCCCCACCATAGAGATATGCAAAATCAACCCCCACCATAGAGATATGCAAAATCAACCCCCACCATAGAGATATGCAAAATCAACCCCCACCATAGAGATATGCAAAATCAACCCCCACCATAGAGATATGCAAAATCAACCCCCACCATAGAGATATGCAAAATCAACCCCCACCATAGAGATATGCAAAATCAACCCCCACCATAGAGATATGCAAAATCAACCCCCACCATAGAGATATGCAAAATCAACCCCCACCATAGAGATATGCAAAATCAACCCCCACCATAGAGATATGCAAAATCAACCCCCACCATAGAGATATGCAAAATCAACCCCCACCATAGAGATATGCAAAATCAACCCCCACCATAGAGATATGCAAAATCAACCCCCACCATAGAGATATGCAAAATCAACCCCCACCATAGAGATATGCAAAATCAACCCCCACCATAGAGATATGCAAAATCAACCCCCACCATAGAGATATGCAAAATCAACCCCCACCATAGAGATATGCAAAATCAACCCCCACCATAGAGATATGCAAAATCAACCCCCACCATAGAGATATGCAAAATCAACCCCCACCATAGAGATATGCAAAATCAACCCCCACCATAGAGATATGCAAAATCAACCCCCACCATAGAGATATGCAAAATCAACCCCCACCATAGAGATATGCAAAATCAACCCCCACCATAGAGATATGCAAAATCAACCCCCACCATAGAGATATGCAAAATCAACCCCCACCATAGAGATATGCAAAATCAACCCCCACCATAGAGATATGCAAAATCAACCCCCACCATAGAGATATGCAAAATCAACCCCCACCATAGAGATATGCAAAATCAACCCCCACCATAGAGATATGCAAAATCAACCCCCACCATAGAGATATGCAAAATCAACCCCCACCATAGAGATATGCAAAATCAACCCCCACCATAGAGATATGCAAAATCAACCCCCACCATAGAGATATGCAAAATCAACCCCCACCATAGAGATATGCAAAATCAACCCCCACCATAGAGATATGCAAAATCAACCCCCACCATAGAGATATGCAAAATCAACCCCCACCATAGAGATATGCAAAATCAACCCCCACCATAGAGATATGCAAAATCAACCCCCACCATAGAGATATGCAAAATCAACCCCCACCATAGAGATATGCAAAATCAACCCCCACCATAGAGATATGCAAAATCAACCCCCACCATAGAGATATGCAAAATCAACCCCCACCATAGAGATATGCAAAATCAACCCCCACCATAGAGATATGCAAAATCAACCCCCACCATAGAGATATGCAAAATCAACCCCCACCATATAGATATGCAAAATCAAGATAGCATAGTATTGTCTATTTCGTGAGGGTACAGGGGGAAGTTTCCTTTTCGAAAGAAGTATTCAAGTAAAGCAAGTATATTCGATTCTTCTTCGTCAAGCAAGCAAGTATACGAGCACAAGAAGCAAGGCTGTAATAAGGCTCTCTTATGGAAATTCCAGTAGTCGGGATAGTGGTGCCTCATTCTTAAAGGAAAAGCATTCCGCAGGTAGAGCAGTAATCACTCGCTAAGGCTTACTCTCATCGGGGCGCGCGCATGTATATATTTCTTATCTTATTGAAGTTTATCTTATGCAAGTTTATCTTATTCCAGTTTTAGGGGTGTGCCTATTCTCACTTATAGGTATGCTTATATTCTCACTTAAAGGTATGCTGATATGAGAACTTAAAGCTAGGGTAGACAAGGATTCCACTCATGTAATGTAAGCCAACTAGAAACCATACTACAACCAGCATAGGAGCAAGTCATCAAGTTCAAGGGCTGGGCGAACTGAACTAAACTGAACCCTTAGTCGAATTCCCAAGTCCGTCTATACACTCTTTCCTTGCCTCAAATTAGGTCTTTCAGGGAGTTGAAATACGAGTTTCTGTTAGAGTAGATATAAGAATGCAACTGGAAGGGTTGGGATTTGAACACAGAATGCGGAATTGGACTCAGTAGTCGTAGTAGTGTTATTGGAATGAAACTACTCGCGGTATTGGAATTCCATAGGTATTGGAATGCAACTACTTTGTCTTAGAATGAAACCAGTGAAGGCAAGACTCAAACCAGTGAGTTGCAGCCTAAAACCTGTCAGAGTAAGCCTGAGCTCCTGTTACCTTAGCCTGGAGCTCTGGAGTCAAAGAACGAAACCAGTAAGTATCAGCCTAAGACTGTGAAGTATCAGAATTCAACCAATACTAATAAGAATAAGGGACCGGGGGCGTCTTCTATGATAATAATACTCTAACCTCTGCACTAACAGGAAGTAACAAACACCTCTGAACTAACAGTACTTGCCTATGTACTCATCACTCTCGACTCAGAATTCCACTCATAAGACAGAGAATGGAGCTCAGTAGCCTCAGCCTGTAGCTCACTTACCGCAATTCACTCATTTGTACATCCCTTGTTTTGTGTTCCAGTCTTGTTTCGGTTGCCAGTACTGTTATAGTCAAGTGTTGTAGTGGAGAATTGCCTGGCTGCCTGGCAGGGTTAAGGTCAGAAGATAGTACTGGTAGTCAAGTGAGAGTTAGAGTGATAAAGTACTGCTCCTGTTCGAGTGAAAGGTCCAAAGCCAAGTTCAAAAAGAATAGTTGCTGGGCCTGGCAATACTTAAGCTTCAGTCAAACAGTTATTTCGAACTTCCCTAAGCAGAAGAAAAAGAATGAATGAAATCGAGCTAAGATATATAAGGTATAGGAATATGAACCTTTCTATACGATACGAGAACAATAGAGCAAAAAACCCACTAGAATAGCGCTTATTGGCTTTTTGGGATTACTTGAGAACTGCGTCGACAACACCACTACTTGCAGCACTTGCAGCTTCACAGACTTCACCGCTTAACCTATACTTTCTATTTTACCTCGAACTGAAGGAGACTCATATGAAGTGCGCCAGAGAAGGTCATAATCCAACATTTCTAATTATCCTACTCCAGCTTATCGAGTCCTTTCTTTCTTACTTACCCGCTTTAGCCTAAGATCCAGCTCCAACGGATTCTGTATCATAAGCGGAAGAATGACCAGTAGAAAGAGGATCATCACTTCAAAGAAAAGAGGTCGGAGAAGGAGAGGAGAGGTCGGAGAGAGAGAAAGAATCCGCTTTATCGGGAGAAGAAACAGTTTCAATAGCAAGATCAGAGGCAGTTCTAGCTTCAGCTGCAAGTTCAATTACTAGACTAGTTGACTCGGCGTAACAAGGCCTGTTTCGGGATATAGACAAAGGAAAGGAAAGGGAATCCCACATCAATCTTCGTTTCTTCACTTCAAGGATGGGTTTCGGCTTATACGGAGATTAGGGAGTTCGCAGGCAATTAGAGATTCCGTTTCTGCGCTAAAAGAGATTTGGATAATAATAAGTTCATATAATATGTGTCATATAAAGAGTGGGAATGCCAACTCACGCTAGCACAACGTCTTTGAACTCAACGGAACTTGTTGAACCGAACCGCTTACCGCTTACTACGCCGATTCTCTTTCTACTGTTTTCGCCTCTGATTCTCGAATCCACTTTCTATCTCCTGTGAGTGATTCTAATCCTTAATCTTAGGCTTTCAGCACCTTTCTTCTCCTTGATAGTGGGTTTAAGCCGAGGTGTCACTCGCTCATGCTGAAGACAGAAACGTAGCTTATTTACTTGTTGAATCTTCACATCTCACGTCTCAGAACCATGTCAGTTCTCGCAGGGGAACCAGCAAGTAAACCTGCCTATCCAAATTACTTAAGGGCACAGCACTCGTTCACCAGGCAAGTAACGACTAGACAAGACGACAATGAACTACTAGACAAGCAACCACTAGTACTGGAGCCCGGAGGCAGACTCAGAATGGAGCTACCCAATGAAAGAATGAAACAAGGTATGACCAGAAGCCGAGGTATAGTATAAGACTCAGACTGCAACCAGTAAATCCAATACTACTTGTAACCGGAAAGCGACTAATAGACCCCAAACTCGACTCTAAGTTCAGAATAACTTCTAGCTAACCCGACTCTTGCGCCTGCTCCGAGAGACTTTCTTGCTCCTGTAGTTTGATACCTTCCATAGTGGTTTCATTCCTGAAATTGACTAGCTGCCCTGGTAGTAATAGGTAATATAGGAGCTCTGGTAATACCTTGCTTTTACTACGGAGTTTTCTTCTTACTTGCTTCATTCGGCTCTCTTCTCTTCTTGCCGACCCGACCTAAACTCTCAAGTCACTTATTGTCTCCCACTGTAGTAGTAGCGCGGCAGGCTGCTCCGGAGTTATTAGGAATGTGAGCCACTGTAGCGGTAGGAGTCGAGTTATGAGTCTGTACGAGTGGGTATAGGAGCCGAATTCAGTAAAGACAGGACTACCCTCGTGTTGTAGTTCAATTCATAACCATACTTTCTCACTGCTTTATCTGATTCTTGAACTGGGAACTAGAGATTCTACTACCACTACAAGAGATCAACTCGGAACCGAGCCCTGCCCTTTTCTTGCGTTATGCATTTCACTTCGGAGTCTGATACTTATTACCTTTATTCTTGCTTGTTTGTTTGAGTATCCCTTTCCTGGCTAGAAAATACTACTTTTAGAAATGCACCGGTGCTAACTTAACTTAGTGCCCGACAAGACTTATCCTCTGACCCGGACCCCCTTGTTCTGAACCTGAGACCGCTGCTTCTAATACTGTTACTGCTGACTCAAAGACGTCCTCCCCTGCTCATAGGCTTCACTTTACTGCTTCTCGCACTTAAACAAGAAATAGGGAAACCCACAAAGGATTAACAAGACAAAAACACTACCCTATTGAACTAAACCTAGCAGACCAAGCACCCTAACTTTATTTCTTGTAATACTAACATCGGATGCCTACTCGCCTCTTGCACTCTACCTTTCCTGCCTGAAAGCCCTGCTTGTTTGTTAAGGAAGCCAACTACCACTTCCAATTATCCTGACCCTGTATTGATTCTTCTACAACGAATTATAGGGCTGTTGCTACTTACTGAAATTCGGACTATCCCTTATATCGCTACTAGGTACCTTTGCCTTATTCTGGGGTCCAACTACGAATAGAAGGGCTGTTACTCCTTCCTCTTAGTCCACCTTTCCTGCCTTTAAGGCGCGTTTCTCACTCTTACTACCTGGGATCCCCATTCAGAGTCTAATAATAGAGAATCCACTACCGATTGGAAAGAATGGAACCTCACACACTAGAGCTGATGCTATAACAAGGATATAGCTCAACCCCGGAAAAAAAGGAAACTAGAAAAGCACGCCTTACCACTATGAGAACACCACTGTTATTACTAATAGGCTCCCATCCCTTGCTTGAGACCTGCATTTTGGATTGGATTCTGACTTACTGTTCCAAACTGAAAAGAATGGACCTACTGATGGAAAGAAATCAACGGAAATAAGAACTCCCTTACGGACATCTAATCTTGCTTTACCGAACTCGAACCTCGTTTGCTTGTTTCTTAGCCTACCGATCCTGTCTTTCACTCTTACGACCATATCTCTGACTCTTTGACTGTTCACTCGGATCTTGCTTGACTTTAATGAAGAGTTGGGATGGACCCCTAAAAACGAAGAAAGAAACTAGTGCTTATAGGGCTGTTGCTACTTACTGAAATTCGGACTATCCCTTATATCGCTACTAGGTACCTTTGCCTTATTCTGGGGTCCAACTACGAATAGAAGGGCTGTTACTCCTTCCTCTTAGTCCACCTTTCCTGCCTTTAAGGCGCGTTTCTCACTCTTACTACCTGGGATCCCCATTCAGAGTCTAATAATAGAGAATCCACTACCGATTGGAAAGAATGGAACCTCACACACTAGAGCTGATGCTATAACAAGGATATAGCTCAACCCCGGAAAAAAAGGAAACTAGAAAAGCACGCCTTACCACTATGAGAACACCACTGTTATTACTAATAGGCTCCCATCCCTTGCTTGAGACCTGCATTTTGGATTGGATTCTGACTTTACTTGGTTCCAAACTGATACTAATGCCAGTGAGTCTGCCTTTACTTTCTTCCAATCTGATATGCCTGCCCATCCGTCTTCCCCCCCTGGACAGTTTTGTAAGGATTCTTCACTAACTGGGGATCCAACCACTGTGGGAAAAGCTGATATCACTACTCAAAAGAATGGACCTACTGATGGAAAGAAATCAACGGAAATAAGAACTCCCTTACGGACATCTAATCTTGCTTTACCGAACTCGAACCTCGTTTGCTTGTTTCTTAGCCTACCGATCCTGTCTTTCACTCTTACGACCATATCTCTGACTCTTTGACTGTTCACTCGGATCTTGCTTGACTTTAATGAAGAGTTGGGATGGACCCCTAAAAACGAAGAAAGAAACTAGTGCTTATAGGGCTTACCCACTTAACAGGGAATTCAATCAGTGCGGGAAGGGATGATACTGCTATTAGAAAGAATTGACTAATGCCCACGACGCCTTGCTTTACTTGCTCTCAAATGAAACTATTAGGGATACATATGAGAATACACCTACGACAACAGGGCCTATAAACTCCAGCTTCTAGGAATCGATACAAGAATACATAATTTAGGTAGGTAGTAAGTATCATCTTTGAACTAATGCTAACAAGACCTATACGTGGAACCCAGGCTTGACTACTGTAAACTAAAGCGCGTTTATCACTCGGACCTGCCTTTTACTTGACTTACCTAGAACCTTGCGACATTGCACATGAGTCTGCTCTGGCTTACTTCAAATCGGATATCTCTTCTCTCAGGGCTGTCTCTCGCTGCTTCAAAGCCTGTACCCCTCGCTTTCGTTCTGTAGCTGCGGATCTCAACTCCCTATCTATTGCATCCAAACGAAAATGGCGCCCAGCCCACTGAGACTTTTATTAGAATATAGAATTGCATAAGTGCTCCCAAGGCTGCGAAACCCCACAAAAAAAGAGTGTAGCGGCCCTAGCATACTTAACCACACAACTAAGACTTGTCCTAGCGCTTCTCAGACTAGACTGCCCATAGGACTTTCGCTGCTGAACCGAGGAATTGGAATGAGCATTTGATTAAAACCCGGGCAAACAACGCTGCCGCGGCAGCGAATACTTATTTACTGACGCTCTTTTAACTCGCTTTAGCGACAGCGAACAAAGCACTTGGCCCACTCAATATAGACGAAACTCCATAGATAGGTTATACAACTACTCCCTTAGCATAGGCTCCGAAACCCCCTGATGGACTCTTCCTACTATATGACTCTATAAGCTAGCTCTAATACCTGTATCTGGTAGTTACCCATATCTATTATACTCCTCCTCTGGCTAATAGACCCATCTGGGAAATGATTCTTTTTCAACTTCTGGCAGTGAATGAGTTTACCGCGAGTCGAGGAGAAAGATTCAATGACGAGTTTTGACAAGGTGCAAGTTCCATTACTGCAGGATTATCCTCTGCTTCTTTTGATGCTCGTTGAAAGTTACGTATCAAGAAGCTCGTCTCGTATAGACTCATAAGCGGGATAAGAATCCAAAGCTGGATCTGGATCTAGATCAGTAGCAGGATCATAGGGTTCGGTTTCAAGTGTCGGTGCTGTAGCTCCTTGTCATGGAGTTCCGTTTCTTTACCCTGGGCCAAGCAACATAGTACAAACGACCGCCAAGGCACGAATAGACAAGCAGATCAGTAGGCAAGTAAGAAAGTCAGAATTGAACTCAGTAGTAACAGATACAAGCAACAACTAGACAAGTAGGCAAGGAGACAAGCTACTCCCCATTTGCTATTAAAAAACACGGGAAAACGTAAAAATGGAAGTCAATTTGACCTCGCTATTAGGGGAATTGACATCACAACCAAAAAAGCCGGGGCCAAGTAACTACTAATGTTACGCGGCAGGGAGTTCCGGAAATAATCTGAGAAATCCGGTCAGCTATTAGCTAAAATCAGGTCACTGCCAAAAAAGCCGGGTTTTGTCAACTTTTCAGACTTTTTGACCCAGCTATTAGCTAAAATCACTTGACAACAAAAAAAGCCGGGAAAACGCAAAAAGCTCATGACTTTTGATCGGTCTATTAGGTAAAATCTGGTAGCTATGTTTTTTCTCGGGGTTGATGAAACTGGCTTCCCTTGCGTACCTCTCTTATCTTGTACTATTGGGTTTGTAAGGTCATTCTTCTGGGTTTTGGTTTCATTCCTGTGGTTCCTAGTGGATTTCCTTGTTTGTTGAGTAAAGATCTTATAAGTACTAGTGTGGTTCTTACGTTCAAGCTTCCTAGTTTCGATTGAAAGCCCTGTTAGTTGTAGAGTAGTCGTTGCCTTATACTTAGGAGTGGATTTCCTACCTAATAGTCATTCTGATACTACTGAGTTCGATTCTTGTTCTCAATTAGTGCAGCCTATTCCTTTATGGCACTACATCATACCTCTGCAGCGGAGTTAATTTTCTATTACCTACGAGTTCTAGTAGTAAGCTTCAGTCTAATCTAGCGGTGGGGCCGATCCCCTAGCAAAGAAGCAAGATGAGGTGCACAGGTAAGGATCATAGGCTTTAGTGAGATACTCCCACTCGGTTCGAAGTAATTAGTTATAGAATCCAAGTGAGCCAGGGCAGCTTGTTATCCGCAGTGAAAGAATGCGAGGTCGCCCGTAGAGAAAGGAAAGTCATACTCAAAGGTCAGGCAGTAAGAGTGAGATCGAGGAGTCGCAGTCCTCTCAGTAGTAGTTCCATTATCGTCATAGTAGGTTTAGTCCGATAGCAGTAGAAGAGTTACCCGCACCCTCACACAGAAGAATCAAGGTCATTAGATACAGTTTGAAGCAAAGGGCAGTTAGGTAGGCGTGGGGCTCATAACCAAAGAATGCCAGGCCAGGAACAACTATAAGGTTTTGTAGTCAAATGGGAGACTTAAAGCGAGGAAGATAAGCTTCAAGGTCCGTAGCGGCAGTAGATAAGTGGAATTACATGTAAGGGGGCCCCATTCGTTTAGTTACATAGGTCTTAGTTTCATTAGTTTCACGCCAAAAGCCAAGAGCAAGGGCAGCTTCGCAGCTGGCCAGTCGCAAGTGGTTCTACCAGAGAATCAGCAGGATCAGTTTCAAGATCATATGCCTGATAAGCAGAAAGGGAGTCGATTCGATCATATGAATAAATCAGCAGGAGAAGAGAACCACAGGAGTCTTTAGTATAGATCCCGCGGTAATAAAAAGCAGAAGTCGGATTTCTCTATGCAAAGTGGAGTTGTTGATTTTACAGTTTGAGTTGAATCATGCAGTTCATAACAAAAAGTATGGAAAGGTTGGTAGGACAATGAAAGTTTAGTGATAAAGTCTGCTGCCGCGCTAAGGAAGCTTCAGGATAGATATGGAAAGGTGCAAGTGTATAGTTCCGGTGTTGTCGACGAGAATGAATTGTCCTTTACCGAACCTTAGTTCTTAGGCACTAAGTCGTGGAGTTCCATAAGCAGAATCTCAGTTCTCAATGCCCACGTAGAATCAGAGAAGAGGTGTTTGTTGACTTTGGGTCAGGTGCAAGGGTCCATGTTTTTCAGGACTAAATACATTTTACGGAGGTTGGTAGTCCGTACCAGAGAATAGAGTGGCTTTGAACAAGTGAGATGTGAGGCTCAAATGAATGAGTTGGCCTGTTTATTACTAGATCAGGCTCCCTCCACAAGTCAGACTTTCATTCTTGTACTTACTATTAGAAGCCTTATACTCACTTAACATCATACCATTCTATTAGAAAGCCTTATACTCACTTACATCATACCATTAGTATCAGCCAACAAAGCCAACTACTCTACCTCAATTCGAACTTGTCTACTTGTCTGTGCTTGTAGAAGCCCTTGTTACATCCTTTCCAGTAGTAATTATTAGCCTTTATTTCCTGTCTCTCAAACTAATAACTTCATGACGGGTTTTGAGTCTGTCAGTGTGAGCTTGCCTTGCATTCTATATCTCTTGTTGAAAACTGACCCTCCTTGCTTCGTTCCTGCATTGGGAGTTTTCCCCAGCTACACTCTTTCGATCCGGATCTTCGCTCTACTATATCTAAAGCGAGCACTCCGGCGCATCAGGCTTACTTTCCAACCATCTATCTCCTAAAAACCCGTTTATTAGCCAACTGAGCAAACAAATAGAACTCTGTAGCTCCCATGCGCTTAGTATCACTTTAATAGCTAGCATTCTCCCTCTTTGCCTTAACTCTTTAGTTCGGAGATCTACTAGGCTGACTATCTTGACTTTGCTTCTAGGACTACAGATATGGATCCTTTCACAATAGTAAATAGGAGAAAGGAGCTACTGACAGGCAGACCTTACCTACTAACTATTAGAATCGAACACTACCCCCACTAAGAAGAGAAATAAAAGTGAGACTGAAACAAGAACTAGGACTGACCCCGAAAACTGGCAATACGCTCCTGCCACGTGAATCAAACTCCGCGATAGAAGCATCAAACTTTAGAGGAGTACCCGAGCCCTAACCTTGCTTTTTCACACTTAAACAAGGGTCTCTCTTTCTTTTACTCCGGGTACGATGTAGTACATATACTATACTAATAGGAATAACCTAATAGAGGAATAGATAAGTATGGGTATGATCTAAAGCTCAGTAATAGTAATATCATAATAGTAATTAATATATCATGATTTTTTCCAGAGCGACGACTAAGAGAATCATTGGTCAATTTGAACTAAACAGTAAATCGAAGGAATAAGTCACAGAATACGAGGTTAGGAGCGGGCAAAGTGAACTACAGGTTTGAGGGCAATAGTATCAGTTTTCGATAGAGGAAAGTGGACTCGAGCTAACAGGCGCGATGTGAGATCAGTGGTTGAATTACAGTTGGGAGCTACAGCGTTTACAGTGGTGCAATTCCTTATATAAGCTTAATGCTGAGAATCCGTAGTCATAGGCTAAGAGAAGGAGATACTAAAACATAGGCATTGCGGGGACAACTACAAGAGCGAGCCCGAGGCAAGTAATAATAAAAGAATGTCAAGTCGGAGTCAAAATAAACCCCCCAAAAGTGAGGGATACTTTGAGGAGGCTCTGTATAGAAATAAGGACAGACAGGAGTATACGTCTATG
>PYDT01000121.1:6098-29076 GCA_004837865.1 Musa balbisiana | reverse complement strand
AAGGGATGAGCGTTAGAAGCATGCTCCGGGATAGGTTTGGAAAAAGTGTTTAGTATGAGCCCTTTCATCGAGTCCCTCTTCTTTAATAGGCGCACTTTCTGGTAGAATAGAGTTCTTAGTGTTTTTTGAGATGGCTATTTTCTTATTTCGAATATGATTGCCTATTTGTAGGACTGGAAAAACACCCGACATACCCTATCATTCACTTACTATAGGCCGAGGAGCTGACTTTAGTGGAAAAAGAGACATACCGACATAAGAGAAGGAAGACCAGAAAAAGATGGAGCTTAACCGCTACGGGAGATGCTAGAATAAAAGAAGTATGAGTTTATTGGGATAAAGATAGTGAAAGAATAGATGGAGTTAGTGCTTGCTATGCTGTGAATTCGTCTTTCCAAATTCATTCTTTGCTTTGAGCCGGATCCACAAAGGCATTGAATGGCCAAGAGTCACACTTTTCCTCTCTTCGGCATATAAGGCATATGTTGGCATAGTGGATATATAGGAAGGTGCGTGCATATGATAGAATGGTTTTGGCGGTAGATAGACTCAAAATGGGCGCAGAGATCTAGGCATCTAAGAACGGTTAGTAGGGTTATTAGAGTGATAGTATGGGGGCGGTTCAGTAAACGGATCAAAGCCTTATATCTATCCACCCGCTTTGAAAAGTTTGGAGATCAGAGAAAAGAGTTGATTCCGAAATACGAAATGCCAGGCGCCTTGTCTGGGAAATGGCAAACCACGGAATTAAGCCAACCGTTTTCGAAATCCAAGCCAAGGCAAACTCAAGGAATAGAGGTAACCGAAAGAAGACCGAGCTCTTGGGAATCTTATGGTAGGTATTTAGCCATTGCCTTTGTCAAGGTCCTTTGCTCGGCCTTTTGTGTCTCGCCTTTGGTTATATACCAACTTACCCACCTCACCTTTATTCTCATGATTCATAGGATTCGGCTTCGTATGAAAGGGCTAGGATCTTAGGATGTAGATCTTGGTCGAAAACTCGTTTCTATAGAAATTCTCCGTTGGTTCAACCTTGGAAGTCGACTCTAGCCCAGCCCATTAATATGTCTTCAGAGGCAACCAACCCCGAAGTGATAGAAAAGACTGTTCCAGGGAGATGCTTGTCCGGAAAGAGTGAAAGGAGCTGCACCAAGACCCTGAAATAACTTTATGGATTAGTCGGGGATCGAAGCTGTCATAAAGAGATTCATGGGTACGCTTCTCTTGCTCTCTCATACGCCGGGAAGGTTATTAGGTCTTATTAGGGCTGGCCTTCATGGTGCAGTCAAAGGGAATAGTAAATACAAGTTTCTTAGTTCTTTCTATTGCCATTTGTCACTATCGGCATAAGACGGGAACAACTCTATAACTACAGTACAACAGAGGTAGAAATCCGAATGGGAAAGGGGACAAAGACTACTCGTTGCAAGCAAGGAATTATAGGCTAGGAATCTGTCCGATCTAAAAGAATAGGAGATGGCTTAACGATCAAGATAATGGGAGAGCGGATAGGGAGTGATTTGAAATAGAACGCGGATGCTGCACATCCATCTTTTCCTACGCTCGTAGAGAGATGGGGAAAGTTTAGATAAGAGGTGTAAGTCTGTATTTCTTCTGCTCTTATTCGTTTCTTTACAAGTAGGATTGATTGTTTGACCCTTGACTGTAACAACAAAAATAATCATGCTACTCTGGGGGGTATTTGACTTTATTGCTTCTGAACTTGCTATAGAGTTGGCCTTCCGTTTCTATATAGATGAAAGGGTGAATTCTCACGCTTGGACTTGGAGGGCTCTTGTCAAAAGATTGTAACGGTTCAATAAGGATAAAGAAGGGAAGATAATAAACTCAGGAAAGATGGAATATTAATTGCTTAACAAAGAAAGAAAGCTTCCAATCCATTTCATTCCCAGGGAATATAGTAAGTCAGTTATCAAAGGAAAGAAAACGTACCAATAAAAAGTGGCTCTGAAAAGTACGACTCGTTGTTGCCTTAATCAAATCCAGCCCACCCCCTATCAATACATTCAAACCTAAAAA
Organism: Musa balbisiana; assembly: GCA_004837865.1. Classification (NCBI taxonomy): domain Eukaryota; kingdom Viridiplantae; phylum Streptophyta; class Magnoliopsida; order Zingiberales; family Musaceae; genus Musa; species Musa balbisiana. The sequence continues at coordinate 27,036 of PYDT01000121.1, read as the reverse complement.
AACAAGCCTAGAGAAACCAAACCCTTCCTTCATTCTCGTTGTAGAGATGGATTATCTTAGAGAGGCGCGCTTCTATTCAGGGCGGAAGAAATGGGAAATGGCTTAGCATAGCCGCGCTAGGAGCACACGGGGAGGATTCATCCATCGAATGCAACAGAACAGGGAATTCGGGTTGTAGGGATAAGACAGAAGCCACTGAAATAGTGCCTAGTCCCTGTCCGAAGTGCCACTCCGCTCTAAGTAAAGTTCCGACTGCTCCTATATAGAAAGAGAAATATCCACGACTGTCTTATGTTTCTGTTGAAGAAGAAGGTTAGCTTCATATCGGAAACCCATAAAAGCAAAGGCAGAACGAAAGGTAATCACTAAACCTCTGTATAGGCGTGTCGATTGGGCGGGAGAGGAAGAGCGAGATGATCGGCTACGGGCTATGTTTGACCGTCTTTTGGGGTCGTCTAGGAAGGGAATATGAGAAAGAACCACATTTGGTTAGTCCAAACAAAGTCCACTGGAGTGATCTGTATATGTATAGGGAGGTTCTATCTCTGTCTCGATAAAGTCCTATATTTAGTTGGTGTATAAACTAAAATGGAAATCAATAAAATGAGAAGAAAGAATAGGAGGCACATGCGGTTCACACGATATCTTGAAAGATGGGAAGGAGCAACAAAGCAATAGGATTTCCGATTTGGAAGCTTTATCACTTCCTGGAATAGAAGGGAAATGAGATAACTCACGGAAAGTGGAACGCACCAAAGGCTCAGCAGAAGTAAGCTTTCTCAGCTCCGTTAGAAGATGATATTAGTCTTGGATATAAGGGCGGAATAAGATGACATAGTTCTAAGTTTCCCTCAGTAGTAAGAAGGTTTCCCTCAGTAGTAATAAGCTTTACATCCAGAACGTTGTCACTAACGGGTAACTCAATCACGGTTTACGGGGGTAGATCCTAACCTTATAGCTCAAAGCAGCGACCTTACATTCTACCCGTCGGGGTCGTCTCCAAAGCCTTTAAGTCGGGTCTTTCTATACGAGAAAATGGGAATCACCTACCTCTTCTGGCACAACAAAGACTACTACTCGCCCCCCTAATCTCTAAAGTCAAGGTTTGTTTCTTTACATAAAGCGAAAGCTCCAGCGGGTACAATTTACCAATCATGAGGGCGACCGGTGCGAGACCTTCCCTTCTTCTGTTCTTACTTGAAAGTTGATGACAAAAAAGACGGTGTGTTTAATACAAAATACATTTGCTCTTGGCAACAAAGTGGTAGGAATCAGTCAGTTGTTTATTGAAGTCATTTTTGTTTCTAACTATGATTTACTCTTTTTCCGTTTGTGTTCCTGCTAAAAAAGTATTGTACGCTTTCTTATGATTCAGAACTTTGACCTATGAATAGAATAGCGTGACTCGCACCATAACGCTTGCGCTTACTGATACTACATTAGCTACTAAAGAGAAAGGGAAAGTCATAATCAATCCCATCCAGTGGTTCAGCAGTAGTGGAAACAAGAGCATCCCCATCCCCGGACACAGCGATAAGTGGATTTCTATCCGATTAGTCGAGGAAGCCGTTGCCTTTTGTTTAGACTCTTTCCCTCCTGCCTGAAAGAAAGTAAGGAATCTAGCTTCGCACCTTTAGTGGTTGAGCTGACCAAGCAAGTCATTTGTTTTGATTTCTCTGTAATAGCACCTAGGGTAACCCGACCTTTCTTCCTTCGGGTTTGGTTGGGAATAGTTCTAAGCTTCCTAACTTGCCGACGAGAAGGTATTCATTAAAGCAGTAATCATCGAAGGCGATACCGAAAGAGCGATGATTCTTTTCCCCCGAGACTGGTATTCATTAAAGCAGTAATCATCGAAGGCATAGCTCAAGGTTGAAACGCTTCTCCAGCAGGAACCGTATGAAACAAGGTCAAAGAAAAGATAAGCTCCCATGCTAGAAAGAAAAAGCGTAGCTGTAGGGGCTCTACTTAACCCCAGTCCTTCCTCGTCGATTAGCAATCGATCCCATGTGGATTGGCGTCTTCTCCGGCGAGGTTTGGAACCGGAAACTTTAGGTTGAAGTACCTAGTCCACTATTGCTTTTAGCGAGGATCTTCCCGTATGTACAGGACCACCCTATCTTATCTGAGTATCGAGTCGAGTATAGAGCTAAGGAATTGGATTGAGTAGGTAGCTTGGTACCGATCACACGAGACCAGACCTTGATCCAGGGATAGTAAGCGCGGAAGACCTTTCTGCACAGGGCAGCGACCCTAACAGAAACTAGACATGAAGGTCGGGGCGTCAGGGAAGGCTTCACGATACTAACTTTCAAAACGAGAAGAATATACCATCCATGGGATACTGATAATAAAGGAACAAGTATGAGGAGCACGCATTACGCTCACCTTTGATTTAGCGGACTGCAGAGCGAAGAGAGAACAGATCACTTATTACATAGCGAAGAGAGAACAGATCACTTATTACATAGCGAAGAGAGAACAGATCACTTATTACATAGCGAAGAGAGAACAGATCACTTATTACATAGCGAAGAGAGAACAGATCACTTATTACATAGCGAAGAGAGAACAGATCACTTATTACATAGCGAAGAGAGAACAGATCACTTATTACATAGCGAAGAGAGAACAGATCACTTATTACATAGCGAAGAGAGAACAGATCACTTATTACATAGCGAAGAGAGAACAGATCACTTATTACATAGCGAAGAGAGAACAGATCACTTATTACATAGCGAAGAGAGAACAGATCACTTATTACATAGCGAAGAGAGAACAGATCACTTATTACATAGCGAAGAGAGAACAGATCACTTATTACATAGCGAAGAGAGAACAGATCACTTATTACATAGCGAAGAGAGAACAGATCACTTATTACATAGCGAAGAGAGAACAGATCACTTATTACATAGCGAAGAGAGAACAGATCACTTATTACATAGCGAAGAGAGAACAGATCACTTATTACATAGCGAAGAGAGAACAGATCACTTATTACATAGCGAAGAGAGAACAGATCACTTATTACATAGCGAAGAGAGAACAGATCACTTATTACATAGCGAAGAGAGAACAGATCACTTATTACATAGCGAAGAGAGAACAGATCACTTATTACATAGCGAAGAGAGAACAGATCACTTATTACATAGCGAAGAGAGAACAGATCACTTATTACATAGCGAAGAGAGAACAGATCACTTATTACATAGCGAAGAGAGAACAGATCACTTATTACATAGCGAAGAGAGAACAGATCACTTATTACATAGCGAAGAGAGAACAGATCACTTATTACATAGCGAAGAGAGAACAGATCACTTATTACATAGCGAAGAGAGAACAGATCACTTATTACATAGCGAAGAGAGAACAGATCACTTATTACATAGCGAAGAGAGAACAGATCACTTATTACATAGCGAAGAGAGAACAGATCACTTATTACATAGCGAAGAGAGAACAGATCACTTATTACATAGCGAAGAGAGAACAGATCACTTATTACATAGCGAAGAGAGAACAGATCACTTATTACATAGCGAAGAGAGAACAGATCACTTATTACATAGCGAAGAGAGAACAGATCACTTATTACATAGCGAAGAGAGAACAGATCACTTATTACATAGCGAAGAGAGAACAGATCACTTATTACATAGCGAAGAGAGAACAGATCACTTATTACATAGCGAAGAGAGAACAGATCACTTATTACATAGCGAAGAGAGAACAGATCACTTATTACATAGCGAAGAGAGAACAGATCACTTATTACATAGCGAAGAGAGAACAGATCACTTATTACATAGCGAAGAGAGAACAGATCACTTATTACATAGCGAAGAGAGAACAGATCACTTATTACATAGCGAAGAGAGAACAGATCACTTATTACATAGCGAAGAGAGAACAGATCACTTATTACATAGCGAAGAGAGAACAGATCACTTATTACATAGCGAAGAGAGAACAGATCACTTATTACATAGCGAAGAGAGAACAGATCACTTATTACATAGCGAAGAGAGAACAGATCACTTATTACATAGCGAAGAGAGAACAGATCACTTATTACATAGCGAAGAGAGAACAGATCACTTATTACATAGCGAAGAGAGAACAGATTGTTCTAACTATGATTTACTCTTTTTCCGTTTGTGTTCCTGCTAAAAAAGTATTGTACGCTTTCTTATGATTCAGAACTTTGACCTATGAATAGAATAGCGTGACTCGCACCATAACGCTTGCGCTTACTGATACTACATTAGCTACTAAAGAGAAAGGGAAAGTCATAATCAATCCCATCCAGTGGTTCAGCAGTAGTGGAAACAAGAGCATCCCCATCCCCGGACACAGCGATAAGTGGATTTCTATCCGATTAGTCGAGGAAGCCGTTGCCTTTTGTTTAGACTCTTTCCCTCCTGCCTGAAAGAAAGTAAGGAATCTAGCTTCGCACCTTTAGTGGTTGAGCTGACCAAGCAAGTCATTTGTTTTGATTTCTCTGTAATAGCACCTAGGGTAACCCGACCTTTCTTCCTTCGGGTTTGGTTGGGAATAGTTCTAAGCTTCCTAACTTGCCGACGAGAAGGTATTCATTAAAGCAGTAATCATCGAAGGCGATACCGAAAGAGCGATGATTCTTTTCCCCCGAGACTGGTATTCATTAAAGCAGTAATCATCGAAGGCGATACCGAAAGAGCGATGATTCTTTTCCCCCGAGACTGGTATTCATTAAAGCAGTAATCATCGAAGGCGATACCGAAAGAGCGATGATTCTTTTCCCCCGAGACTGGTATTCATTAAAGCAGTAATCATCGAAGGCGATACCGAAAGAGCGATGATTCTTTTCCCCCGAGACTGGTATTCATTAAAGCAGTAATCATCGAAGGCGATACCGAAAGAGCGATGATTCTTTTCCCCCGAGACTGGTATTCATTAAAGCAGTAATCATCGAAGGCGATACCGAAAGAGCGATGATTCTTTTCCCCCGAGACTGGTATTCATTAAAGCAGTAATCATCGAAGGCGATACCGAAAGAGCGATGATTCTTTTCCCCCGAGACTGGTATTCATTAAAGCAGTAATCATCGAAGGCGATACCGAAAGAGCGATGATTCTTTTCCCCCGAGACTGGTATTCATTAAAGCAGTAATCATCGAAGGCGATACCGAAAGAGCGATGATTCTTTTCCCCCGAGACTGGTATTCATTAAAGCAGTAATCATCGAAGGCGATACCGAAAGAGCGATGATTCTTTTCCCCCGAGACTGGTATTCATTAAAGCAGTAATCATCGAAGGCGATACCGAAAGAGCGATGATTCTTTTCCCCCGAGACTGGTATTCATTAAAGCAGTAATCATCGAAGGCGATACCGAAAGAGCGATGATTCTTTTCCCCCGAGACTGGTATTCATTAAAGCAGTAATCATCGAAGGCGATACCGAAAGAGCGATGATTCTTTTCCCCCGAGACTGGTATTCATTAAAGCAGTAATCATCGAAGGCGATACCGAAAGAGCGATGATTCTTTTCCCCCGAGACTGGTATTCATTAAAGCAGTAATCATCGAAGGCGATACCGAAAGAGCGATGATTCTTTTCCCCCGAGACTGGTATTCATTAAAGCAGTAATCATCGAAGGCGATACCGAAAGAGCGATGATTCTTTTCCCCCGAGACTGGTATTCATTAAAGCAGTAATCATCGAAGGCGATACCGAAAGAGCGATGATTCTTTTCCCCCGAGACTGGTATTCATTAAAGCAGTAATCATCGAAGGCGATACCGAAAGAGCGATGATTCTTTTCCCCCGAGACTGGTATTCATTAAAGCAGTAATCATCGAAGGCGATACCGAAAGAGCGATGATTCTTTTCCCCCGAGACTGGTATTCATTAAAGCAGTAATCATCGAAGGCGATACCGAAAGAGCGATGATTCTTTTCCCCCGAGACTGGTATTCATTAAAGCAGTAATCATCGAAGGCGATACCGAAAGAGCGATGATTCTTTTCCCCCGAGACTGGTATTCATTAAAGCAGTAATCATCGAAGGCGATACCGAAAGAGCGATGATTCTTTTCCCCCGAGACTGGTATTCATTAAAGCAGTAATCATCGAAGGCGATACCGAAAGANCTGTACTTCTTTTTAGTTTGTCTGCTTGTTGCTCTCCTCTATTCTTAAAGCAACGGAACACAGAAGTTGAGTGGTTGAATTCAATATTATTGGAATAGCCCCAACTCACTCTCCCTTTGCTGAAACGTACCTTGAAGACCTAATTGTGGATTCTCTTGGCAAACTAGACTTTCCTTCCTCTTATACTTATTATTCTGTGACCACTGGCACCAGTACCTGATTCTTTTCTTCCCGCTTGGCACAAGCAACTACTCATTCCGTTTTCGGGAGCTCCAGTAGGGAGTTAGTATGAGTCATTAAAGTAACAGTTTTCGGGGTCAGCTACTTATCCCTTCCTTGGTTGACTTTGATTCTCTAAAGCGGAAGTTCACGGCTTAAGTAAAGAAGTAAGCCTGAGCTCCTCGAGTAAAAGAATGAAACCACCAAGCAACTACTAATGTTGCGCGGTAGCGAGTTACAGACTCAGAATTCACCTAAGCAGTCTAAGAATCAAAACAGTACGGCTCAGACTTCAACCTTAGCCTGTCTCCTCAGTGCCCAAGAATGCAGCTCAGGAGTCACAGAATGCAGCTGGTACGGCTCAGAATGGAGCTCGGGAGTCAAAGCCTGTATCCTTTATTGATGTGCTCAGACTGTAGCCCGGCAAGAAAGAAGACTCAGAATGGAACTCGGGAGTGAAAGAACTCAACTAGCTGACCTTAGACTGTAGCTCAGTAGGCAAGTCGGAAAGTAAGAATGAAGATGCACTTGACTCAGAATTCACCTCAGTAGTCAAAGAATTTCACCTGCCTGCCCGAGCCTAGCCTACCCGCCAAGCCACTACTACAAAGACATAGAGCCAAGCAACAGAGGTAATAGAACCACTGCTACCAAAGCCGACTCTCCTCTCTTGAAAACAGTATTGCGCCTTTTAGTCTCCTGCTCCTGTTCTTGTTGAATCCAGGTAGTAGTAGTTCTGGTAGTAGTAGTTCTGTTCGAGTGTGAGTGGAATGAAACTAGATAGTAGAAGAATCCAACTTCCAATAAAGAATGGACTGGTGCGCGAACTAATAAAGAATGCAACTGGGCAGTCAAAGCCTTAAGGCCGGTCAGTCAAGGAATTGAGCTAGTGAAGTCAAGAATGGAACTAAGCAGCCTGTCGCTGTGGAATCAAAGCCTGAAAGCGAGGGAAGTGAGAATGGAGCTAGTTTCCCTCAGCCTGAGCTAGTGGAGTAACCAACTCAGAATTTCACTCAGCAGCCAAAAAGCCTTAGAGCCTGCCCGGAGTAAGCCTGAAACCGGTAAGCCTCAGCCTGCTCCCCCCGCCGAGGAAAGCCTTAGAACCAGGAGCGAAAAACTGTAGCCCATAAGAAACAGACTAGAACTACTAACTGACAGAATTGACCTAAGCAGTAGCAGCCGCCTTAAGTCAGTAGCCCCGGAATCGAACTCACCAATGACAGACTGAAACCGGTCAGCTCGAGCCTCTGAGTAGAAGCCTTAACTCACCGAGTTTCATCCCCAGTGTAATCTGGTTTCCTTAATAATAACATCTATTTTTAGAGTGCTTTTTTGCTACTGTTTGTATACTTATTCGGTACATGAGAAATGGAAGTGGTTGGCCACCGGTTTTTCAGCCTTTGTTCAGTTACTCTGCCAGTGTTAAGTCAACTCCCCGAGTCACTTCAGTCCATTACCCTAGCTGAGTTCCCAAACAACTACACTAAGAATAGGGGTCAAAAGGCACTCTAACATCACTAAAGTCGTTTTATGGCAAATCTTTCATTTGCTACCCGGCAAGGCCTAGAACACAACAGGAATAATAAAAGCTCATAAAGTTATATGTTTATTCTCTGACTTTCGATGCCCACTTAATTCTCATTGGTGACGCGTCAGGCGCGGGTATCCACTGGATTCCACTTTTCTTTCTTTTTAGCCGTGTTTCTTCAAACTTTTCCTGTCCTGTGTTCGCCTGTCCTGTCCGAGAGAGAACTGTTTGCGGTTTTCCCCTTCCCATTCTACGCCTATCCTGTTGATGAAAGAAATGCAGCTTCATTCTCTTGCTGGTTGACTTGACTTAAGGTTGAAAGACCCTTGAGGACCAAACGGAAATTCGTAGGAGCATGTAGTTCGGAAACCTCAGTGATAGAGTAGAGCATGTAGTTCATAAACCTCAGTGATAGAGTAGACATGTAGTTCATAAACCTCAGTGATAGAGTAGAGCATGTAGTTCATAAACCTCAGTGATAGAGTAGAGCATGTAGTTCATAAACCTCAGTGATAGAGTAGAGCATGTAGTTCATAAACCTCAGTGATAGAGTAGAGCATGTAGTTCATAAACCTCAGTGATAGAGTAGAGCATGTAGTTCATAAACCTCAGTGATAGAGTAGAGCATGTAGTTCATAAACCTCAGTGATAGAGTAGAGCATGTAGTTCATAAACCTCAGTGATAGAGTAGAGCATGTAGTTCATAAACCTCAGTGATAGAGTAGAGCATGTAGTTCATAAACCTCAGTGATAGAGTAGAGCATGTAGTTCATAAACCTCAGTGATAGAGTAGAGCATGTAGTTCATAAACCTCAGTGATAGAGTAGAGCATGTAGTTCATAAACCTCAGTGATAGAGTAGAGCATGTAGTTCATAAACCTCAGTGATAGAGTAGAGCATGTAGTTCATAAACCTCAGTGATAGAGTAGAGCATGTAGTTCATAAACCTCAGTGATAGAGTAGAGCATGTAGTTCATAAACCTCAGTGATAGAGTAGAGCATGTAGTTCATAAACCTCAGTGATAGAGTAGAGCATGTAGTTCATAAACCTCAGTGATAGAGTAGAGCATGTAGTTCATAAACCTCAGTGATAGAGTAGAGCATGTAGTTCATAAACCTCAGTGATAGAGTAGAGCATGTAGTTCATAAACCTCAGTGATAGAGTAGAGCATGTAGTTCATAAACCTCAGTGATAGAGTAGAGCATGTAGTTCATAAACCTCAGTGATAGAGTAGAGCATGTAGTTCATAAACCTCAGTGATAGAGTAGAGCATGTAGTTCATAAACCTCAGTGATAGAGTAGAGCATGTAGTTCATAAACCTCAGTGATAGAGTAGAGCATGTAGTTCATAAACCTCAGTGATAGAGTAGAGCATGTAGTTCATAAACCTCAGTGATAGAGTAGAGCATGTAGTTCATAAACCTCAGTGATAGAGTAGAGCATGTAGTTCATAAACCTCAGTGATAGAGTAGAGCATGTAGTTCATAAACCTCAGTGATAGAGTAGAGCATGTAGTTCATAAACCTCAGTGATAGAGTAGAGCATGTAGTTCATAAACCTCAGTGATAGAGTAGAGCATGTAGTTCATAAACCTCAGTGATAGAGTAGAGCATGTAGTTCATAAACCTCAGTGATAGAGTAGAGCATGTAGTTCATAAACCTCAGTGATAGAGTAGAGCATGTAGTTCATAAACCTCAGTGATAGAGTAGAGCATGTAGTTCATAAACCTCAGTGATAGAGTAGAGCATGTAGTTCATAAACCTCAGTGATAGAGTAGAGCATGTAGTTCATAAACCTCAGTGATAGAGTAGAGCATGTAGTTCATAAACCTCAGTGATAGAGTAGAGCATGTAGTTCATAAACCTCAGTGATAGAGTAGAGCATGTAGTTCATAAACCTCAGTGATAGAGTAGAGCATGTAGTTCATAAACCTCAGTGATAGAGTAGAGCATGTAGTTCATAAACCTCAGTGATAGAGTAGAGCATGTAGTTCATAAACCTCAGTGATAGAGTAGAGCATGTAGTTCATAAACCTCAGTGATAGAGTAGAGCATGTAGTTCATAAACCTCAGTGATAGAGTAGAGCATGTAGTTCATAAACCTCAGTGATAGAGTAGAGCATGTAGTTCATAAACCTCAGTGATAGAGTAGAGCATGTAGTTCATAAACCTCAGTGATAGAGTAGAGCATGTAGTTCATAAACCTCAGTGATAGAGTAGAGCATGTAGTTCATAAACCTCAGTGATAGAGTAGAGCATGTAGTTCATAAACCTCAGTGATAGAGTAGAGCATGTAGTTCATAAACCTCAGTGATAGAGTAGAGCATGTAGTTCATAAACCTCAGTGATAGAGTAGAGCATGTAGTTCATAAACCTCAGTGATAGAGTAGAGCATGTAGTTCATAAACCTCAGTGATAGAGTAGAGCATGTAGTTCATAAACCTCAGTGATAGAGTAGAGCATGTAGTTCATAAACCTCAGTGATAGAGTAGAGCATGTAGTTCATAAACCTCAGTGATAGAGTAGAGCATGTAGTTCATAAACCTCAGTGATAGAGTAGAGCATGTAGTTCATAAACCTCAGTGATAGAGTAGAGCATGTAGTTCATAAACCTCAGTGATAGAGTAGAGCATGTAGTTCATAAACCTCAGTGATAGAGTAGAGCATGTAGTTCATAAACCTCAGTGATAGAGTAGAGCATGTAGTTCATAAACCTCAGTGATAGAGTAGAGCATGTAGTTCATAAACCTCAGTGATAGAGTAGAGCATGTAGTTCATAAACCTCAGTGATAGAGTAGAGCATGTAGTTCATAAACCTCAGTGATAGAGTAGAGCATGTAGTTCATAAACCTCAGTGATAGAGTAGAGCATGTAGTTCATAAACCTCAGTGATAGAGTAGAGCATGTAGTTCATAAACCTCAGTGATAGAGTAGAGCATGTAGTTCATAAACCTCAGTGATAGAGTAGAGCATGTAGTTCATAAACCTCAGTGATAGAGTAGAGCATGTAGTTCATAAACCTCAGTGATAGAGTAGAGCATGTAGTTCATAAACCTCCCTCTGTTTTTGTCTTGTTAATTCTCACTGTGCCATTCCTCGCGTAAAGTACGCAGCTTTGTAAACCCCACTCAATCTGGTCAATCATAACTCTTTCAGAGACTGCGAACTTTCTACCGCCACAGCTGAAGTCTTTATCCTGACCTTGAGAACGGTCCCGATCAAAACATCTGATCTGTCTCTCGTTGCCCACACTGTCAAACAGGAACTGGCCATCTCCACGAAAGACTTTGAGCGTAGAGCGACCAACGGAAAGACTTATTCTGTTACCTTAGCAACTTCCACCGACCTGACTTCGCCTTGAAGTTCATAAAAATCATATCCATCTTTGACATATCTTATATGAATTGAAACAACTCCACTTTATGAGTCGACAACAAACACGGATGAAAGGTCAACTGCCCCTCCAGCTTCTGCTTAATCTGATCTGGCACCCCTCGGGCTAGACTTTAACGAGTTCTGATCCTTTTCCAACAATAAGTGCTCTGATCTGACACCCTCTCAAGTCAGAGATAAGAAAGTAAGTCTAAGCTTCCAAGTCGATACCATGGCTCAGAATTTTACTTGTGCTGACAAGAACCAAACGGGTAAGTAATAGAATCTAACTCCAAAGTGAAAGAAAGAAACAGTGAATAAAGAATCAAACTAGTGCCTAACAGGACTGACTCCTCTCGTAAAGTGAATCAAACTCATAAGTCAGAGAATGCATCACTGCCACGATAGACCGAAACAAGAGACCAGTACCTTAACTCAAAACGGGTAATCCAATTCGAGACTATATCGAGGAATTGAATCGCTGCTAGCAATACTGTTACTACTGCTTCTCTGACCTGAACTTTACTCTAAGGAAGGGTCCATCCAATCCATAACTACAGCTAACAGGCTTTGGTCCTAGGGCCGGAATCAAACAGCCAGCTCTACAACTTTATCTTATCATAAGGAAATCAACTGATTAGATTTGCCCCCCGGCCTGACTCTTTGGATAGTAAACCTTGCTCGCTAGCCGCACTCTTACTTGCAACTGGGACTACTCTATCTAGGGCTCCGTTCTTGCTCTCTTATTCTTTACTTGGAACTTGGGTATGTAAGACAACAACTAGGAATAACGAATGTCACTCATAAGCCTCAGAAAGGAAGGAAATAAAGAGGAATAAGACAGAAGTCAGAACCAAACGAGTAAGTCAAAATATAGGTGTGATCCTAGTAATCAAGTATGCTATTAATAAGAGAGAAATAAGAGAAATAAGAAAACGTAGAATGTAGAATAAGAGGGGTCAGTATGATAAAAAAACTCCGTATTAGTAGAAGCAAGGTCAGATCCTGTAGCGCATCCCCAGTAGATAGAGGGAATCGACCAATACGTTGGGAATGACACTGGGAATTGAACTCAACAGCAATAGAGTGAAACCCATACAAATGGAATTCCATAAATAAAGGACTGCTGCCACTGGTCTCAAAGCTTCCTCTCCAGCTTCTCGGTCTTACTCTTACGCCCGGCCCAGCCTTATTCACTATTGTATCGGCCTACCGCTACTCTCACTCGAAAACGGACATGACTGACCTCAATCCATAGTTTGTCTCGAACACCCCTTCATCTAAGCTTATTTTCTTTCTTTAAACACAAACACCACACCGGATCCTTTCACTTTTCTTTTTCTTAATAGGGAGAATAAAGCAAGTGCTCCTATCGGGCTTAGCGCTCTACCCTACATTGTGACTTGTTTGTTTTAGTATCGTACTGCTCACCGAGTGCGTTAACCACTATATTTTCAGTCTGCTCTTCCTGACTTTCAAATTGATGTTTCTCCTGATTCTCCTTCGATTCTTTCTTTGCGGGGGCCAGTGACAAACTTTACTATATTTGATTTATGTAGAGTTATTATTCCTCCTGATATGAGTGCGCGGCCAGTGACAAATGATGCGTCAGAGAACTGTGGACCCATTTTCTCCTTCTCTTTCTTTATTGATTGATTTCCTAGTTGATAGTATAAGTCCTGTTAACAGTAGAGTGACAATCCATATTATGTAAGAGAAAGTATGAGAAGCACCAATTCGATTCTTGTAGTGAGTAACGAAAGCCTTAGTTCCGAGTTGAGGTATCAAACTATGAGTAGTATTGGTCAGAGGCTAGGGCATCCAATAGTAGACTAATAGCAGTAAAAGCATAAAAGTAATAGAATATTAGTAGTAAGCACCAGAGCTTCACTCATTTGATTTTGCATGGATAGGTCAGCTAGGGTGAAGTCAGAATCCAGCGCTAATACACAGGATTGAGCTCAATAGTCAAAGGCGAGGTAGGCGCATACCCGGAATCAACACCAGAGCAGGAGAGCTTGGGTCCAGGGCTAAGAGATATGGTACGATGTAGTGCATCTAAGATAAGAAGAAGAGTAATACTACCAATATAAGAATCAGAATATAGGTACCCGAGTTGTAGAATACATCCTGGAACAGAGAAATGCCACCTCGACTGATGAGAATGAAAAAACCCAAGGACTAGAAGGAAACTCATACGCAAGAAACCCCCGCAACACTGAACTGAACCTCCACGCTCTACGACAAGAGTAGAAACACTGCCAATAGAACCTTTGCTCGGGGAACGTAGCCTTTATCCCTTCTCTTGAAAACTAGAACTAATGCCTGACATCCAAACGAGAGCTGCTGATCCGGATCCGGACCTTTGCTTTGTGGATTTATTCTCACTATCCGTGCTTTTGGCCTACCCTTACTTCCTTCACTTCTTTAGCTCCACTAGCAGTCGGACTTTACTGACTCCAAGGCTACCTTGCCTATCTATTACTCTTGGACTTATTACTTCGATTCTTCTAACACCAACGAGAGGCCTTCGCCCCTTCCTATACTTGCATGATTTCTTTATTGCTCTAGTCTGCTACTCCTCTGTCCCAGGCTTGCCTTACTCCATCTAACTATCCAGCTTCTTTACTGCAACACAAAAACCTCTATCCACGCTACGACAAGGAGCAACAGCCGACTTCTTAAGCTTTCTGCAAACAAGCAAATGAGTCCCCCCTGACCCTAGATGTGAAAGACAGAGGGAGGGACTGAGGAAGCCCTTACTGACATAAAAGCTGCCCTGCCTGACTTTAATGCTTATCGGCCTTACTACGCTTTCTTTGATTCCAACACAGCTGACTTGTCCAGTTACTTGGTGATTCTTCTATTGCTGAGTGACATACTGGATGCCCTACTTAATACCCCAATCTCTATTCTGATCTTATTTGTAGGTGCACTATGCCATAAAGGGTTTGTCAATCAATAGCCTTTATCCAAACCACAGGATTTAGATTGAACTAAAGTATTAGAAGAATGAGCTTAGTGGTGGACTTGTACGCAATTGCACTGATTGGTATAAGCCTATGAACCCGACATCAGATTTCGAATAGATGAGTCAGTCTGTGGATGGTGTGGTTCTGTTGGTCATCGCACATTCGGGTATACCTCGTTAATTGTTCGTTCGTTCGCGCATCAGTCTGTGAGCGGTAATTCACTCAGTCAACGGGGTAAATCAGACATCGACCAAGGACTTACTCTTTAAACAAAATAACTCACTCTTCAAGGAGAACCAACCATTCTGTGAGCGAGCAATCAGTCACCACTCGTTCTTGTCGTATAACCATAAATTCTTTGATCTGTGCGGGAGGGGCTCAGTCTTCGGTCAACATCGTTAATGCATAAAAGGTTCATTGCCCCTGGGGATTATTACGGTATAACATAACTCATTCTGTAAGCGGACCATGCCACAATATCAGGTACATCATTCATTCATAGGTAGCTATTCCATTGTCAAAAATGTTACTTATGGAATTATTATATAGTCAACTGCCTTCTATTTCATTAGGGAAATTAGGGCAAAAAGGTAGAAATATATCCATGCGTCACACATGCTATTCCAAACACCAAAGTCAAGGATGCTAACACATAGAATCAATCTAGTACTAACCCACTACTCATATAATAATGGAACTACTGGGAGCAGGCTTCAACTCGACAAGTACAAGGGCAGGGCTGCAACAAGAGCATAGGAATTACACTATCAACTAAAGAACTCAACTAGCAAAAGAAAAGAAAGACTGTCAAAAGAAGCTAAGAATGAGGAATCGAGGCATAAAACTAAAAACTGGTTATTGAGCTAGTAAAGAGAGAAGCGAACTGTTGCTGAAGAGACTTTGCTCTAAGACAGGTAATTCGACTACTCACTAAGAGAATGGATCTATAAACTCGGAACGGAGCTACTGCTAGCAGGAATGCAATAGTTAACTCTAATACTTCAACCACAAACCAAGCCTTCGCAACTTTATCAGGGCCTCTGGCTACTGTAACTATGATCGACGCCTGTCTCTAACTCTTACTCACCTCGCTCGCATTCTTTATTTCACTTATGGGTCTGCCCTCCCGGAACCATTGGTATGACTTTACTTGCTTTTGTTCTTCAATGCCTTACTATATTCTAAGAGATTTTGCCAATATATCAATGTCTAGTCTGGCTTGCTAGGGTACGAGGTCAGTCTTCCATTCCTTACTTTTCTTATGAACTTATTTATGTGACTGATTTCGGTCATATCGGTCATAACCTCACTTATGAACTGGAACTGGGGCTGCAGACTTAACTCGACAAGTGCTGTGTTCGCCTTTTGATCGGTCTAAACCGAGAACCACTTACCTGCCAGCCTACCGAAACTCTTGCTAACCCGGACTGCCGCGACACCAATTATTGAAGTGCACATCTGAAGTAATAACAACTAAAAAAGAGACTTTATGTTGTTGATTATTATAGTGGTATTTGAGTGACTTGGCGGATCGGATGAACTCACTTGTTAACTAGCTTCTTTATATGATTAATTGATTACTCACTAGACTACTGAAAAACAACTGCAATTGATCCTATACACACACGGTAGACACTAAGTAGAGGAAAAACCATATCAGTCTGCTACAGGGCTAAAGGATGCCGTTAGAGACAGAGCCAGTAGATGAATTTGAAGCTGTTTTAAGATCAGAAGCTTTGGAAGCTGTATTACTTGCAAGGAAGCACGAACGGGAGCAGAGGAGGAGCATTGTGAACCTGTTTTCGACCTAGCAACAACCAGTTCCAAAGAAGCATTCCTGTGCTGTTTGCCGGGCAAGAAAGAAGACTCAGAATTCACCTAAGCAGTCTAAGAATCAAAACAGTACGGCTCAGACTTCAACCTTAGCCTGTCTCCTCAGTGCCCAAGAATGCAGCTCAGGAGTCACAGAATGCAGCTGGTACGGCTCAGAATGGAGCTCGGGAGTCAAAGCCTGTATCCTTTATTGATGTGCTCAGACTGTAGCCCGGCAAGAAAGAAGACTCAGAATGGAACTCGGGAGTGAAAGAACTCAACTAGCTGACCTTAGACTGTAGCTCAGTAGGCAAGTCGGAAAGTAAGAATGAAGATGCACTTGACTCAGAATTCACCTAAGCAGTCTAAGAATCAAAACAGTACGGCTCAGACTTCAACCTTAGCCTGTCTCCTCAGTGCCCAAGAATGCAGCTCAGGAGTCACAGAATGCAGCTGGTACGGCTCAGAATGGAACTCGGGAGTGAAAGAACTCAACTAGCTGACCTTAGACTGTAGCTCAGTAGGCAAGTCGGAAAGTAAGAATGAAGATGCACTTGACTCAGAATTCACCTAAGCAGTCTAAGAATCAAAACAGTACGGCTCAGACTTCAACCTTAGCCTGTCTCCTCAGTGCCCAAGAATGCAGCTCAGGAGTCACAGAATGCAGCTCAGGAGTCACAGAATGCAGCTGGTACGGCTCAGAATGGAACTCGGGAGTGAAAGAACTCAACTAGCTGACCTTAGACTGTAGCTCAGTAGGCAAGTCGGAAAGTAAGAATGAAGATGCACTTGACTCAGAATTCACCTAAGCAGTCTAAGAATCAAAACAGTACGGCTCAGACTTCAACCTTAGCCTGTCTCCTCAGTGCCCAAGAATGCAGCTCAGGAGTCACAGAATGCAGCTGGTACGGCTCAGAATGGAACTCGGGAGTGAAAGAACTCAACTAGCTGACCTTAGACTGTAGCTCAGTAGGCAAGTCGGAAAGTAAGAATGAAGATGCACTTGACTCAGAATTCACCTAAGCAGTCTAAGAATCAAAACAGTACGGCTCAGACTTCAACCTTAGCCTGTCTCCTCAGTGCCCAAGAATGCAGCTCAGGAGTCACAGAATGCAGCTGGTACGGCTCAGACTTCAACCTAGCTCCTTACTCTGTTTTTCTACGCTAAATTCGAATTACGACCCGACATCTACTTGGTTTAAGAATTGCAACAAAACACCCGGGAACTTACTCCTGCCGCGCACGAACACAGGACTTCCTCATAACTCACTAAAGTCGTTTTATGGCAAATCTTTCATTTGCTACCCGGCAAGGCCTAGAACACAACAGGAATAATAAAAGCTCATAAAGTTATATGTTTATTCTCTGACTTTCGATGCCCACTTAATTCTCATTGGTGACGCGTCAGGCGCGGGTATCCACTGGATTCCACTTTTCTTTCTTTTTAGCCGTGTTTCTTCAAACTTTTCCTGTCCTGTGTTCGCCTGTCCTGTCCGAGAGAGAACTGTTTGCGGTTTTCCCCTTCCCATTCTACGCCTATCCTGTTGATGAAAGAAATGCAGCTTCATTCTCTTGCTGGTTGACTTGACTTAAGGTTGAAAGACCCTTGAGGACCAAACGGAAATTCGTAGGAGCATGTAGTTCATAAACCTCAGTGATAGAGTAGAGCATGTAGTTCATAAACCTCAGTGATAGAGTAGAGCATGTAGTTCATAAACCTCAGTGATAGAGTAGAGCATGTAGTTCATAAACCTCAGTGATAGAGTAGAGCATGTAGTTCATAAACCTCAGTGATAGAGTAGAGCATGTAGTTCATAAACCTCAGTGATAGAGTAGAGCATGCAGTTCCTAAATTCATCTTTTCCTCGGCAAAAGGTCAAGTAGTTGACAGAACAAGTTCCGGAGAATAATCAAGATCATCAGCGGAATCAATTCGCCTTTCGGAGGCAACATGAGCATTTTGGGTTGTGACGCGCAGTCAACAGGGAGTCAGCGGAATTAGCAGTTCCAGTGGTCGAACGAAAGTCTAATTCTTTTGTGCATTCTTTCATTCCTATACTTACTTGTTTCATTCTGTATTTCGCAAGAACGAGTGGAATTCTGGAGTTTTCAATTCAATGTAGTTCGGAAACCTCAGTGATAGAGTAGAGCATGTAGTTCATAAACCTCAGTGATAGAGTAGAGCATGTAGTTCATAAACCTCAGTGATAGAGTAGAGCATGTAGTTCATAAACCTCAGTGATAGAGTAGAGCATGTAGTTCATAAACCTCAGTGATAGAGTAGAGCATGTAGTTCATAAACCTCAGTGATAGAGTAGAGCATGTAGTTCATAAACCTCAGTGATAGAGTAGAGCATGTAGTTCATAAACCTCAGTGATAGAGTAGAGCATGTAGTTCATAAACCTCAGTGATAGAGTAGAGCATGTAGTTCATAAACCTCAGTGATAGAGTAGAGCATGTAGTTCATAAACCTCAGTGATAGAGTAGAGCATGTAGTTCATAAACCTCAGTGATAGAGTAGAGCATGTAGTTCATAAACCTCAGTGATAGAGTAGAGCATGTAGTTCATAAACCTCAGTGATAGAGTAGAGCATGTAGTTCATAAACCTCAGTGATAGAGTAGAGCATGTAGTTCATAAACCTCAGTGATAGAGTAGAGCATGTAGTTCATAAACCTCAGTGATAGAGTAGAGCATGTAGTTCATAAACCTCAGTGATAGAGTAGAGCATGTAGTTCATAAACCTCAGTGATAGAGTAGAGCATGTAGTTCATAAACCTCAGTGATAGAGTAGAGCATGTAGTTCATAAACCTCAGTGATAGAGTAGAGCATGTAGTTCATAAACCTCAGTGATAGAGTAGAGCATGTAGTTCATAAACCTCAGTGATAGAGTAGAGCATGTAGTTCATAAACCTCAGTGATAGAGTAGAGCATGTAGTTCATAAACCTCAGTGATAGAGTAGAGCATGTAGTTCATAAACCTCAGTGATAGAGTAGAGCATGTAGTTCATAAACCTATATAAGAGGTTCAAAGCACAGCAGGCGGCGAAGTATCAAATTCTGGGGGGGGGGGGGGGGGGGGGGGGGGGGGGGGGGGGGGGGGGGGGGGGGGGGGGGGGGGGGGGGGGGGGGGGGGGGGGGGGGGGGGGGGGGGGGGGGGGGGGGGGGGGGGGGGGGGGGGGGGGGGGGGGGGGGGGGGGGGGGGGGGGGGGGGGGGGGGGGGGGGGGGGGGGGGGGGGGGGGGGGGGGGGGGGGGGGGGGGGGGGGGGGGGGGGGGGGGGGGGGGGGGGGGGGGGGGGGGGGGGGGGGGGGGGGGGGGGGGGGGGGGGGGGGGGGGGGGGGGGGGGGGGGGGGGGGGGGGGGGGGGGGGGGGGGGGGGGGGGGGGGGGGGGGGGGGGGGGGGGGGGGGGGGGGGGGGGGGGGGGGGGGGGGGGGGGGGGGGGGGGGGGGGGGGGGGGGGGGGGGGGGGGGGGGGGGGGGGGGGGGGGGGGGGGGGGGGGGGGGGGGGGGGGGGGGGGGGGGGGGGGGGGGGGGGGGGGGGGGGGGGGGGGGGGGGGGGGGGGGGGGGGGGGGGGGGGGGGGGGGGGGGGGGGGGGGGGGGGGGGGGGGGGGGGGGGGGGGGGGGGGGGGGGGGGGGGGGGGGGGGGGGGGGGGGGGGGGGGGGGGGGGGGGGGGGGGGGGGGGGGGGGGGGGGGGGGGGGGGGGGGGGGGGGGGGGGGGGGGGGGGGGGGGGGGGGGGGGGGGGGGGGGGGGGGGGGGGGGGGGGGGGGGGGGGGGGGGGGGGGGGGGGGGGGGGGGGGGGGGGGGGGGGGGGGGGGGGGGGGGGGGGGGGGGGGGGGGGGGGGGGGGGGGGGGGGGGGGGGGGGGGGGGGGGGGGGGGGGGGGGGGGGGGGGGGGGGGGGGGGGGGGGGGGGGGGGGGGGGGGGGGGGGGGGGGGGGGGGGGGGGGGGGGGGGGGGGGGGGGGGGGGGGGGGGGGGGGGGGGGGGGGGGGGGGGGGGGGGGGGGGGGGGGGGGGGGGGGGGGGGGGGGGGGGGGGGGGGGGGGGGGGGGGGGGGGGGGGGGGGGGGGGGGGGGGGGGGGGGGGGGGGGGGGGGGGGGGGGGGGGGGGGGGGGGGGGGGGGGGGGGGGGGGGGGGGGGGGGGGGGGGGGGGGGGGGGGGGGGGGGGGGGGGGGGGGGGGGGGGGGGGGGGGGGGGGGGGGGGGGGGGGGGGGGGGGGGGGGGGGGGGGGGGGGGGGGGGGGGGGGGGGGGGGGGGGGGGGGGGGGGGGGGGGGGGGGGGGGGGGGGGGGGGGGGGGGGGGGGGGGGGGGGGGGGGGGGGGGGGGGGGGGGGGGGGGGGGGGGGGGGGGGGGGGGGGGGGGGGGGGGGGGGGGGGGGGGGGGGGGGGGGGGGGGGGGGGGGGGGGGGGGGGGGGGGGGGGGGGGGGGGGGGGGGGGGGGGGGGGGGGGGGGGGGGGGGGGGGGGGGGGGGGGGGGGGGGGGGGGGGGGGGGGGGGGGGGGGGGGGGGGGGGGGGGGGGGGGGGGGGGGGGGGGGGGGGGGGGGGGGGGGGGGGGGGGGGGGGGGGGGGGGGGGGGGGGGGGGGGGGGGGGGGGGGGGGGGGGGGGGGGGGGGGGGGGGGGGGGGGGGGGGGGGGGGGGGGGGGGGGGGGGGGGGGGGGGGGGGGGGGGGGGGGGGGGGGGGGGGGGGGGGGGGGGGGGGGGGGGGGGGGGGGGGGGGGGGGGGGGGGGGGGGGGGGGGGGGGGGGGGGGGGGGGGGGGGGGGGGGGGGGGGGGGGGGGGGGGGGGGGGGGGGGGGGGGGGGGGGGGGGGGGGGGGGGGGGGGGGGGGGGGGGGGGGGGGGGGGGGGGGGGGGGGGGGGGGGGGGGGGGGGGGGGGGGGGGGGGGGGGGGGCAAA